>JXCR01084874.1:103341-149685 GCA_002079205.1 Phalaenopsis hybrid cultivar | reverse complement strand
TATATATATATATATTGGGATACCAGGCAAGTATACATATCGTTATCAAGTAATATAAGACTTTTTTATTAAGCCACAAATATCGAACCCACATGGAAAATATGCATTATGCAATATTGAACAACAAACTTTCTATTCTAAAAAGATAATTATTTAAACTATAGATAATTTGATAGTAATAAAAATTCAAATATTTTTTATATTTTTAAATTTTACAAAACTGTAACAATTTCTAAATAACTTTAGTTTATGTAAAAGAAAAGCACAAATTATGAAAATATCTTTCTCCCTTTTCATGAATCAGTAATAAGTATAGAATTTTGTTGTGGATATATGTATATTGTGTTGTGTCAAATAGGAGCAATAGCATTCTTTACCCTTACTAGAGTTGCTATAAAGAACATTGGCTAATTTAAAGTTTGAATAGTTCTGAAGATCGGCTAGGCAGAACCCTTACTAGAGATGATATAAAGAACATTGGCTAATTTAAAGTTTGAATAGTTCTGAAGACAGGCTAGGCCCTTACTAGAGATAAAGAACATTGGCTAATTTAAAGTTTGAATAGTTCTGAAGACCGGCTAGGCAAGGAAGATACCAGCTCTCACTCTAGGGTTACCTCGATTCCCTCCACCTGGGAGATAATATCTCACATCAGAACCTAAAATAATAAATCAAGTTGGGGGCTTTAACCTGTCACTTTAAAGTCCTCTAACTCTACACTCTTTAAAATTTATTTCCCTATCTATTTGCACTAAATCATATGAATTACATTCTTATTCATACAACCCCATGTGATTCTTTCCAATTCTGATTAACACAATACCTACCCGGTTCTTATATGTTCTCTCAACAAATTTTAACATCTAGACGGGTCAGATCAAGAAGTAAATGAAGTGCATGGAATTGAATCATTAAAACTTCTTCCAACATTAAAGATTAATACTCTCCACAACTTCCTTCAAACACATTAATTAATTATCATTTTAAGGAGAAAGATAAAGAAAACTACTCATAATCCTTGGAGAAAACAAAATCATACTTTAGTTTAAAAGTAGAAATCATTGTAAAACCAACAAGAAGTCTCGATTAAAACTAAAAGTAGTTTAAAAATAAAGAAAAAACTTATCTAAATCCTCCACCAAACTCTTGAAGTTCCTTTGAATCTCTTCTCTTTTACAACACTCTAAACTCTCAAAATAAAACTAAAAATAAAGTGAAAAAGTAAATTTTGTGGTGCCTGAATCTCTCAACAAGATTCTCCATGATCTTCTCAGGACTTCAGCACTCTCACCCTCTTTAAGCACCCACTTTAAATGTAAAAACTTCCTTCTTTTATAAATCTCCAAGAGGTGCCTTGGAATTTCTTCAAAATGTGTCCAAATTCGATGTATTCTCCAAGGGATGCCTCCTTTCACAAGTCTTTTAATAAAATTTTTGTTCCTCCAATAGGTGCCTCAAATGCCTCTTCAAAATTTGGCTAAATGAAGAAAACTGCCAAATAACTACCTCTGACAATTAAGCGCGGGGCCTCTGCAGGTTAAGTGTGGGGCCTCTGGCGCTTAGGTGCGGCATTCTCCATTAGCACCAGATCTGGTGCTTAGGCGCCAAAACACTTTTGCATAAATTTCACATTTTTGCTCCAAATTTGATCATTTTTCACTCCTTTTAGCATTTTTCATGTTTTTACTTGCACTTAAAAGAAAAACACACAAATATCTTCCATTAAAGTGCAATATCTCAAAAATAGGTATAAAATGTGTCTAAATATATATATATATTAGATGTATCAATAACCGCCATGAGGTGTTTTTAAAGTCCTAAAAACTGCCTTGGACGACTAGAAACTTACTATTTTCAAATTTCATGACTTCCAATTCCAGAAATACTTCAAGGTATGAAGTTTTTAATAGAAGAAAGTTTATCAGTTTTGACTCGCAGAGATTATACAACAAAGTCATTATGAAGAAGAGACTTATCAAGGAGAGGTGCTTTGTCAATCATGGAGTTAGTAATCCAAGTTCACAAATCAAGAAAATCATTGTAAAAAAGTGTTGGGAAGTTATGTGCTATACCACCACTATAGTTGTAGTACCCGTAATAAAAGAGTTTTATGCCAATCTACATGGAATTACCCAAGGAGTTGTTTTTGTATGAGGCCAGGCTGTAACATTTAGTCCGACACGAATTAATGAGTTGTATATGACAGAAAACATTCCAATCTGTCATTAAACAAATTTTATCCCTACCAGAGATTTGATACAAGATGTCTATAATTTTCTGACAGATGAAAGTGATATTTGGGAAATGTGAGATGAGGGATATGTTAGTTTCTCTGCTTCATCACTTAATCTAATATCAAAGCAGTGACATTACTTCATTTCTGCAAAATTACTCCCTACTATAAAGATTAGTAGAGTCACCAAAGAAAGTGCTATTTAAAATTATTGCATTTAAATGGAAAAACACATTGCTTTAGGATCTATCATCTTTAAATCTGTTATGGGTATTATTATTGGGCTAATTTAAGGACTTGATCATCCTTCTGCAATTTTCCTACTTTGCAGTTAAGCTCGAGTTCTATATGAATGTTGAGAAATTTTATTACCTTGGGAGCCCATGATTCTATTGATGATAATTATGTTGGGAATCAAAATGAAGCATTAAATAATATCCTGGATCATTCTTCACATGCTTCAACTCTATTGATGCCACTATAAGTTGGAAGTTCACTTGCTCTGGAAAAGAAATTGAAGAAAATTGAAAGAGAATTTTATAGTATTACAAATGCAATAGGAGATCTTAAGTACCTTTTCGATCACTTAGATTGGAGGATGAAGAAGAATTTTGATCATATTGGAACAATTAAAGCAGGATTAGTGCGGATGCTCAAGGAAAAAGGATGGATCGAAGAAAATTCGACTGATCAATTCTCATACCAACTATTCTATAATATGTACGTTCATTACCAGTTTATGGGAGATATTAGAGGAGGAGAAAGCACTGAAGATGAGGCAAAATAATTGAAGAATTTGGGCTCTCTACTAGTTTAAAATGTTTATGTATTTAATGTGATTGTGTGGATATGATTTAGTTTGCTTTGCTTTAGAATTATGAACTTTGATTGTGTGTATAGTTTTGTGTTAGCGTTTAGTGTTGTGGCTTGATTTCGACGCTATTTTATAATTTAATTTGCCATATGAGTGTAAAAGTGTGATTAGAAAAAAATATATTTGTAAAGACTGTATTTTCATAGATAAAAATTAGTTTGTTGTTGTTTGTGAAAATAATTATTCATGAATATGTTTATTTGTGAATTATTGTAAGATAAAAAATTTGTGTTTAAAAAATACTAAAAAGACTTTGAAGAAAATAAAAAAAAATAAAAAAAACAGAATTTTTAGGCCTTCAGCGCCAACGACACTGCCATGGGCGCCGACGGCGCCCTCGACCTGAGAACAACCTAAACACCTTAAAATTTGTGATTTGCACCATAAAAGTCCATTCCTACCCTTTGATTCACCTTCAACCTCTGGTTTTCACACCCAGGGCTTGATTTTGCTTGGATTTGAAGCGATTTTAAGGCAAAGGAACTCTAGATTTCATCTTCTCTAGGTAAGAGCTACACTTTAAACTAAAAATTTTAGAT
This sequence comes from Phalaenopsis hybrid cultivar, assembly GCA_002079205.1. Taxonomy (NCBI): domain Eukaryota; kingdom Viridiplantae; phylum Streptophyta; class Magnoliopsida; order Asparagales; family Orchidaceae; genus Phalaenopsis; species Phalaenopsis hybrid cultivar. Next base: position 146,039 of record JXCR01084874.1, on the reverse strand, counting down.
TTTCACCAAGGATTTATCTCACATTGCTGAGATAAGAAAATTTTGGTATTTTTTTGAAATATTTTGAGAAAATCCTTTAGTGAAGAACTCTTACTTAATATATTTAATTTTAAAGCGTTTTACATTGTGATTTTTAGAATTTTGGTAATTTATTCTGATTTTTATCAAATTTTATTAGATTAACCATGGTCCCAAGAACGAGCAAAGAAAAAAAGAAAAGTAGATTATGATGAAAAAAAAATTGTCAGCTTCAGAGCTAGTGATCAATTCAATAGTCTACATAAAAAAAAAAGTAATTTTGGATCGTGGTTTTAAAAATTTGGGAGGAGAAGTCGAGCGATTAATTAATGCTCGACAATGAGAAAATTTCTGTTATTTTACTGTCGAGGCTGTTATTGGTGTAGTGATGGAGTTCTATGCCAATTTTATAGAGGCTTCTGATGATTTTGTTTTTGTTCGTGGGAAAATAGTAGAGTTTTCTCCAAGAAAAATTAATGAGTTTTATCAGTTGGAAGATGTGTACAGTTGCCAGTATAAGTCGTTTTCTACTACGAATGAGACCTTAGATAAAGTTATTTCTTTTCTTGCTGATGAAAGAGGAACCTGGAAGGTGAAAATTGGTGTTAAGATAAATTTTCCTCTTTTTATGTTAAATGTAGTATCTGAGGCCTGACACTATTTTATTTCTGGAAGAATGATACTGATAAATCATCATAGTGAGGTTATAAAGGATAGAGCCATCCTGAACTTCTGTATCTAGCAGGTGATGAGGATAAATGTAGGCTCTATTATTTATATGAACATTAGATCTATTGCTTTGGGAGAGACCACTGGTGGTTTAGCACACCTTGCCCTGATTTTCACACTCTGTGAATATGTAGGAGTTGATTTTAGACTTGAGGAAGAGATCATTGAGCCTCTAAAACCTATTGGGCCTGCCAATAAAAATACATATGTATCTTATGTTGGATGGAGGTTTGGAAGTAAGACCAAATATATTCCTTCTACTTCGAGGACCCCTGCTTCCAGTGACCCTACTCTTCGAGAACTATTGGAACATATGATGATCCAGCAGGGAGATATCTTGAGAATGGGTCATAGAATGCAAAACATGGATGCCAGAAATGCTCACAATAATGATTTGATACGACAAAAGTTCGAATATGATGCTGCTTATGATGATGCAATGGTGAGATACATGAAACGTGATCATTAAGTTTAGTTTCCTACTCACCCTGTTTTTACTCCATATCAGCGACAGAATTTGGATGTAGATAAAAAAGATGATGATGATTGATGATCTTTCTTTTAGTTTATGTTTGATTGTACTTTATTATTTTGTTGTTTATTTTTCTTATATTGTTGAGGTCGTTTATTGTTAGATTGTAAGACTCTGTTTTGTTTTGTTGTGAAGTATTGATTGTAAAACTATTTGTTATTTGAAATTTAGTTTAGTTCTGTTGTTAGTAGTTAGTATTTTGTTAAATCTATTCTAATTAATTCTTTCTCAGCAGATTTTATATGTATTATGTGCAATTCAATGTTTTAAGTCTTGTAGTTTTTCATTTTAGCACATGCATTATTTCAGAATTAAGTTTCAAAATTAGAACCTTCAACAGGTAACTCTTTTCTTTATGTATTTAATGCTTTCTTTCACCTTTTATTTATTTTTAGTTCTCCATGCTAAATATTTTAAAAATTTAAGTTTGGGGAGAAAGAAAAAGTCCTTTTTTAAAGAAAGAAACTTATTTTTATTTGTCCTCACTTAGTTATATTTTCAAAATTTTTAAATTTAACATGACATTTGGTATTAGAGGTTAACTTTAAATAACTATATTTATGCTTCTAAATACATAGTAAATTTAAATAAAAAAATTCTATAATTAAGGTTAATTTTAGAGATTAAGATATTTGGTATGAGAGAATAAAACTATGTTATTCGATTTTAAGTAAAGAAATTTGTATTTTTGAAGTATTAAAAGTCTTAGAGATTCATGTAAAAAAAAGAATTAAACTTTATGAAACTTTAAGCAAATATAAATTTGTTAAGTGAAGGAATATGAAAAATTTTTTACTTTAAGCGAAAGATAGTGAAGTTCAGAATCATTAAAGGCTATCCAAATATAGTAATCCTTACAAAGAAAAAGAAAAAAAAAAGTATTGAAAAATCCTGAAAAGAAAAAAGAGAGAGAGAGAAAAAAAAAAGAAGAAGCAAAGATGTGGGGAGAAGCTTGAGGAGATGACTAATTAAAAATTGGTTTCACTTGAATCAACTTAAGGAAGAAGATTTGACTACATTTTCTAAAATTTTATTTGAGTATTAGCTTATTTACTAGTAAAGTTTTATGAAGTTCTTTTTCATATGGATATTCTAAGTGACTTTAATATGACAATTTGCAATCTTTCTTGAAAAGAATAGAAAATCAGAAATCTTGGACTTGATTGCTGAATATTTTTATATATTTAGTATTAACTGCAGTTGTTTTGAATTTTCCTTAAGTTATGCTGTTATGTTTAATAGACTAAAATATGAAAATCTAAAAGTTAAATTCTTTACCATAAGTTATATTTTTTTGTCGTAGAGGAGTTATTTGACAACAAGTAACATGTAAGTTTTGGATTGATACACAAAAAATATATGCATTTTTAGACCCATATTTTATACTCATTTTTGGTGATATTCCACTTTAGTGGAAAGTATTTTTATGTTTTATTGCAGGTTGTTGATTTTTAAGACTTGAAGCAAAAAGGAAGCAAAAAGGGTAAAATTTTGAGTCAAAATGACTTTTTTGAAGAAATACTCAACGCCCACAGCGCCAGGAGCAGCGCTGACAGCGCAGACTTACAAAAACATATTGTAGATTTTACTCAGCGCTGCGACGCTACTTCTAGCGTTGTTGACGCCAAAAGCAGCGTAAATGAAGCTGTTTGACAGAGACAAATGAATTAAATTATGGACCACTGGTGCCAACAACGCCAAAATGGGCGACAACAGCGCCACTATCGGTTTAGACCTTGTTTCAAAAAGATTCGCTAAATTTAGACACTTTTTGAACATTTTTTTGATGCACCTATTTGAGAACCGACTCTAGGCTCTATTTGGGGCCAAAATTGAACAGAAAAGGGGCTCCTCCTTATTCCTCCTTGCACTTTTTCACCACACCTCACCTCCATACACTTTTTCCATCTTCATTCCACCATCATTCAGGAGTCTATTAGTGATTTTTCTTTAAGAGTTTAGAGTTTTTGTGGTGAGATTAAGTGTGAATTCTTCTCTGAGAGTGTTGGAGAAGGATAAAATTCTACATTTTCTAGGAGAGACTACAAGAGATTTGATTTGAGAAAGAGTTTCAGACAAGTGTCAGTTTATTATTGTTGTATGAACTTTCTTTTATATATAAAATTTGTGTTTTGTTGTATCTTTCTAATGTTTATTAGTGTTGTATGAACTTTCTTTTATATATGAAATTTGTGTTTTGTTGTATCTTTCTCTTGAAGTTTGAGTAGTTTCCTTTATCTTTCTCCCTATTCTGAGATATGGTGAAATGAAGAGATAATATGGATATGCTAATATTAAAATTAAAAATAAATTGTAATGATTTTTTAACTCTGAACTTAATTTATGTTTCGATCTAACCAATTGAATTGTTAAAATGTGTTGTAAAACATATGATCCGGGAAATGAAGTATGAGTTCTACAACAGAGTGATGATCACATTTGATTCCATGAAGGAGTATTTCATTCATGGAATTAAGTGTAAATAAATAGATAAATACACATTATTGGGTGTAAAATTAGAGATTTTAGAGTGACAAACTAATATCACCAATTCGGTCTTAGTATTTAAAAACTAAAGCGAGAGTTAGCCTTCAGCTGAAGGGAAGTGGGAGCTAGTATCCTCCTATCCTAGCCACAAATTTAAGGACTAAACCTGAGATTAGCCAATGATTTTCTATAACACTGTATCAGGGTAGAAAATTAAAGGCTCCTATATTTGACACAATACATATTAAAACCATTTATCTCATCTCATTTTACCAAAATCTCATTGTAATGAGAAAGATGTTTTTTCACAAATGAAATCTTCATCACATAAACATAGTTTAGTAGTTTAGTAGTTACTGTTTAAACTTTGCATTTCGATTTTGCTAATAGTTAAATAATTTAGTTTTGATAATATCTCAATATTCAAAATTAGTGATAGTAATTTTGTTTTATTTTCTGTGAATTTCCTATTAAATTTATCATTTCAAATTTAAACCTTTCTCATGGGATAGATATTCGGGGCTTAAATAGAAAGTCTTTTATTACTTGATAACGATACGTATACCTACGTAGAATCCCAATATTAATTGCTTAAATTTCTTAATCATAAATATTGCATCAAGCTTTTGGCACCGTTACATAGCAGAATCAAACATATAAATTTTACACAACTATATTTTCCAGGATCACTTAGCCAAACCCTAGCTTATGGCTAATGGTTTAAGGGACCAACCACATGAGTTTCCAAAAAAGTAAGAGATCAACTAAGCATATTTGGCTAAGGGTTGAGGTTATGAGTGTAAGTGAGGGGTATCAAGTGTATGTATGCATGAGACTGACCAAGACCACATCACCCAGGGTCAACTCTGAGGCCAAATAGTCCTACGAGGACTCCTCTTAAGTTCTCCCATATTGGATCCACCTACCAAGTGTTATAGGTTAGAACCAACATGTGGAACTTCAAGATGAGCAAGGAAGAGTTTTAGAATTTCTAAAGGTGAGGGTTCCATCACTAGTCCTTTAGGATAGTCAACAGGAAAGTCCTATGGACAGATCCTAAGTTTCCAAAGAAAGAGACTAGACCTCAACCAAAAGTGAGGTCAACAGAGTCTTAGGGGAAATTTTGTAATTTTTACCTTTTCACCCTTAATTAAGATTTGGGATGAGCTAAAGGGCTTAAAGTGAAATATTTGATCCTACGCAACATTCCAAGGTGATTGGAACATGAGGTTAATAGTTAGAAACCAATTCCCCTTTACTTTTGGAAAAGAAGGGAATGATTGTAATTAACCAAATTGTTAAACATTGGAAGAAGAAACTAATTTGAATGCACTAAATAATTTGGACATAAGTCAAGAATTCAATAACTGACTAACATAGAATCCTAAACTAATGGTTGAGCAATAGGTTGAATCAAATGTTCTCAATATGACTTTTTCTAAAATTACTCATCCACCTCTAATGACTTAAGAGTTTTGTAGTGAGCTAAGTTTAATCTAAAGATACTTGAGGGTTAGTTGGAAGATAAACCATAATTAATTCCCTTTAAACTCTACAAGCTCGAACGTGGTTATCCCTTCTCTCATGGGTTAATTGAGGCATAGAACTGAGCACAATTTAAACATAATGAACTTCAGAGTGATCTATTCAATAACAAAATAAATTCAAATAAACTCAAAAATGATTCAGAAGACTTTAAAGGTTGTCTAGAGTATCTCATGAACACCTTTAGAATCTTTTGGATATCTTGAAGAACAATTGAACTTATTATGTTTTGTTCAAGAAAAACATCCTCAAAAACTCTAGGGACCCACTAAGTTATGAATTGCGGTCTCTTTTGAATTTATATCATTAAGGCTTCTTTGCTACTTAGTAATTATTCTTACTTTACACTTTAAAATATATGCATGATTATGAACACAAACATTTCAGCGGAGGCAGCGAGAAGAGGCCAGGTACGCATTTACATTTTATGTACTGCAATCTCTTCTTTAATTTAGCACATTTTTTAACTTGCATGCAAAATTGAAATTAAAATAAATTGAAAAAAAAAACAACAAAAGAAAATAAAATTACACCTGTAAAAAATTAGACAGCACTTTCAAAACAATGGAAAAACATAATATGACCATTTAAATTTATGGGAGTCCATCGGATGAGGTAACATACCGTTGCTAACAAGATCTCCCCAGTTTAAATGAGCTTAAGAACTTGTTTAGGCCAAGTAAATTTTTTTAAAAAATAGTGGTACCAAAATGAGGGAATAATGAGATCCTAACATTTGTCGCTCTAATCAACTTTAGCCCCCCCTGCCCCCCAAAAAAAAACAATTGAAAAATATCAAAGACTTGACACAAAAACTACAAAACCATAAACTTGGAGACCCCAGAGCTGGTGCAATAAGGAGCTTGGAGCAGGATGCAATTGGACCGATGACGATCTACAACAACATAAGGAGTAGACTCCAACAAAACCTTCTTTAGAGTTAATTAACAAGTCATAGGATTTCGAGGTAGCTCGTCTAGTACAACATAAATTCTCAACTTATCTTTAGGCCTTTGCACAGCCGTATTATTCAATTTAAGCTTTAACTAGCTTAGGCTCTTAGGTTGTCATTCGTTATGACGTAAACTCTCCCTCTTATCTTTCAGATTATTTGTATGACCGTGTTATACAAGTGTAAGTCATAAATAATAAAATTGGTGAGATGAAACATCAAATAGTATTTTCTCAAAATTTAAGCCAAACAGTAAGATAGTTTGAGAAGTCAACAAGATTTCCCTTAGATCAATGACTTCTCCTACCTTTCATTTCTTTGGATTCCCGAAAATAGTTGCTCTCATTTGATGGCCTCCCTTTTGAACTTCCAATGTCCAATGTTGAAAACCTTAAACTTTGGAATTCTTGAAAGCAAAATCACTAATCTGAATCGAGTGTATTCTTAAACGATTTTAGTTAATTAAGATGTAATTAACTATAAGTGCTTGCCTCTATAGGGAAATTTGAAATTTAGTTTAGTATAAACTCTATCTAATCTTCTATATTAGATATGAGAACTTGTCGGTCAACATAAAAGGTTTCGTACAAAAAAAATATATGTTATAAATTATTTAGTTTATTTAATCAAGACTCACTATCAAGTAATTTGTCTATTTCCTGTGATAGGTACATAACTTCTAGTATTGTGCTCGTTTATTTAAACTATTGCATTTATGCATATGGACATTGCAGAACAATTAAGAATTTTTCTTAGAAGAGGGGTATGCACTCATAGCCATAAGCAACTTTTTAAATTTTTTAGCACTTATTAGAAATAATAAGTAGGTACTTTAACTTTTGTTAAGAGTGATTACATCACTATCAAAAGAGTTCATTAAGTTGCGCCCCAAAATAATCGAATTATGACCATTTCATACAGACAACAACATAATTTTATTTATATTTTCAAAATGCTACCGAGATGATTGATGGAACTCATATCTCAACAGTGGTTAGTAGACTTGCACAAAACAAGTATTGTAATAAAAAATAATTTACATTGCAAAATGTGATAGCTCTGTTACTTTTAGTCGACAATTTGTATACCATATTGCAGTTAGTTGGGAAGGGCCTGCTGCTGATATGAGGCTATTATGATAGTCAATGGGGGAGGGGGAATTTACGATGCCTAAAAATAAATACTATTTGGTGGACTCGGTGTATACAAATATTGGGAAGATGATAACACCCTTCAAGGAATATCATTACTATTTAAGTGATTATTGTACATCCATGAACCATAGATACTCAAACTATGTATTTACGAACTATGCAATGTTGTTGAAAGAAATTTTATAATTTGAAATAAAAGATTTCAAGCTTTAAGTCACATGAGTAAGGTCGCAATTAAGGTACAAGCAAACATTGTGATGGCTTGTACAATTTCACACAATTTTATTGGACATTATCATGAGAGTGATTTACATTTTATCATGTTTCAACATAAAACAGACCATGATAGCTAGTTAAGTGAGAGTACTATCACAAACAAAACCTCTGACATGTATACAATAACTGGTGAATGTCTTCGAAGAGACACATTACGAGATGCTATTGCAAATAATTTATCGATAGCACTTGTATGTTTGAGTACTCTTTGTTATTTTGAATATATTTTATTTAAGAAATTTTATTTGATTAAAATTTTTTGTGTACTTCCAGGTAATGATTCAGAGATGTTGATCAAGCTGATTAGCTATCTCATATCAAATAATGAAGTATCAATTTATGCAATACTAGTTAAAAGTAGAAATATCTATGTGCTTGTGAGGTCCTATGAATTATTTATAAGAAGACTTTATCCAATGTGCAATTTTTATTTTACTCAATTACTCTTATGTGTTGCTATTTCTACATTGTGTTAGATTACTAAATTGAAGTTTTATGTTGTGGTCTAACATGTGTTTCTCTGTTTAAGAGAGTTTAATCAGATATACCTATACTTTAAAAATGCTCGTGTTTAGGTGCTTTCATAGGTTATTTTCAACTGAAGTTTTGAAGCTTATTGTAGTTTTATTTGCAAATTCAATTTCTCTTTTTATCACAGCTAACTACGGTTATACGGCTTCATATGCCATTTATAGAAATGAATGAATTGAAAGATAGATATTTTCATATGCAATTTGCACTGGAAACTTTTTTGCTATAATGTTTGGTCAAACTAAGCTAAGTGGGAATGATCTCTTTATTCACAGTTTTGTTTCCTGAATATCATAAGGCATTAAACTTTCCTATTCTATCCTCCTATACATCTTTTAACTCCTACACATTTTGGAAGATTTACATGCACATCACTCAAACCATATATATTAACATCTATAACCCCAAACTTCAATTTTGACAAACATACCACCTAACCTATTTATTACATCATGCTCCAGCAATGTGTGTGTGTGCTAATAGGTCGTAGAACTAGTAATGTCCTTGGTTTGCTGGAAAGTTCACCAGAATTTTGATAAATATGTTGCGACCAAGGTCAACTTCATTTGCATTGTTTGGCTGAAGTTTGATCTGAAATCCGCCTTTTTACATTGATTTCTATTTAGAGATTTGTTCAACCGGCTTAGACTGTATACATTATGTTCTCAGCTAATTCCATGAGCATATTCTGAGAATAGATGCATTACATTATGTTCCAGTAAAACAGATCGAATTTTATGTATTTATTTATCTAACACCCAAACTTTGATTTTAACGAACACACCACCTTATATAAATGAAAAGGTCTATTTTCACTTTTAAAAGATAAAAATGTGGTATTTTATGTGATATGAAAGATTTTGGATGATATAAATGTAAAAAGTAAAATTTTGATGTTAGATGCGTAAAAAGTAAAGCATATTATCGTTTGCTTTTGTGTGCTTCATTTTAGTTCACTTGGAGAAAGATTTCCTTCTATAAATCTCTGAAATTTCATTGTTTGTATTGTGTGAAATGATGCAAATCTAAACACCTTGGTTGTAGTATTTTATTTCGCCTTTAATAATATGCTGTTAACATTCAATTTACAATGGAATGTTGGCATTCATCATGGCTATGCAACTTATGCCATTAGCTAGAGCTGGCATATAAAGAGTTTATTCTTGTAGTGCAGCAAATTAGACAAATATTATGCTTCAAAATAAGCAATATCCATTAAATAAACAAATCAATTAAATCGTTTTGAAAATGAGTTGCCAAATACTCAACTAAGCATTTATTTTATAGCAAATTAGTTTGATTCATGTACAATGAAATACTACCTCAATGAACTTGATGTTCTAGCATGAATTGTAAAGGCATCAGACGGATGACGAAGAAAGTGCATAGAGTCGCGGGGCTTATCAAGGGTAATCTCCGGTCACATACTCGATTGGCTAAACCCTCGCACCGTAGAGACGTGTGCCTTAGATGGTGAGTCCATTGCCTTCTAAATAGATCGAGAAAAAGAAACCCACTAGGGCGAGTCCATTGCCTTCTAAATAGATCGAGAAAAAGAAACGAGCTCTCCAGCCTTAGGGCGGTTGATGTGGATCTTCAACAAGTAGCCGCCCAACATAGAAGCCACTCAGTCATGCACACTCGGCTACCCTGATGGCCATTACAGTTGAGGGCCGCCCGTCCTAATAATCGTCTGGCTTAAGGGCCGCCCGATCACATCCATGGGCCCCACATGCTAAATTTATGTAAAAACTTGAATACCCCTGTTGTACCTACGTACCTTTGGGTTACAGTATGTACCTGTACATTAACTTATTTTTATAAATAGGTGGTCTATTTCATGTATACATATTATGCAAATCTACTATTCATTACTATGCTATTGCTCACCCCCGCTCTCTCTCACCCTTCAACGCTCTATTCAGTAGGTAGGTCTCCCAAAAAGATTTGGATTCAACAATATATAATCAAAAATATAAATCTAACTTTTTTTAAAATATTTTGTTATTGTTTTAATTTGATTAGTTGCGGATAGTAACTTATTACACCTATAACCTGCATGTCATAACCGTGCACCGAAACACCAAATTGGGGTGTAAAAAATGCTCGTTGTGTGTTACTAAGGGTTTGTTTGGGGCAGCTGCAACTTAATGAATGATCTGATGATAAGCTGATTAAAAATTATCTACTAATAAGCTACGTGTAGTGACTATTACAAATTTTTAGATTTTTGGAAAAGTCAGACCGCAGTCAAAAAATTGCTACCACACCTAGATAGTGCAGTGTGAAAACAATATTTTAAACGTTTTGAAAACGCATAAACTGCCAAAAAACAGTTCACCCAAACAGACCAGGTGAATTTTCAAAACATCACCGCACCAAATAAGCTGCCCCAAAAGGGCCCTAACTCATGTTCAACTTGTTTTAGCTCGAAATAAAGAAATTATATATCATATATTATATATATTTATATTTGGTTTTAAATCATCATATTGCGCTTGGTTATATTATTCGGCATGTTTTATTGTATAGAAATAATACATGCTTGAATACAATACTCCCTATTTATTTTTCTAATTATTTTAAAAGTAGCCCATTTCTATAAGTACATGAAAAAAATGTATAAAGCGAACTCAATATAACAAAAAAAAATACTCTTCACAAAGAATTTCACACAGAGCAAAATACCGAGAGCGTACTTTGGCTTGTTTCAGCCGCACGCCAAACTGACACTGCTGCACTACTTGCCGCGAACCGCCCAAAATAAAAAAAAAAACTCAAAACCCTAAACCTCAGTCTTCACTGCTGTCTATCCATTCGCTTCATTCTCAGGGAAGCCCTTTGGGAGATGAATTTTGTTGCCAAAAGTGTCGCGAACTAACGGCCGGATGCTGCGTGCGGGAGGAGAAACCTAGTCAGTCTTCTGTCCCCTTTGCATCGGTAATGGCCCTCTCCGTGCTCCGCCTGACTTCGTCCTCTCTCGTGCGCTTCCGGCCCNTTTTTATATATTAATATTAGGGATGTCAAACTGGCTCGTCGTTCGCGAACAACTAGTGTTCGGTTTGTGTTCTACTCGTTCGTTAAGAAACGAACACGAGCTTATTTCAAACAAACTAAATTTTAAACGAACCGAATACAAACACAAGCTTTGTTCGTTCGTGTTCGACTCGTTTACACCCCTATCTATAAGTACATGAAAAAAATGTATAAAGCCAACTTAATATAACAAAAAAAATACTCTTCACAAAGAATTTCACACAGAGCAAAATACCGAGAGCCTACTTTGGCTTTGGCTTGTTTCAGCCGCTCCAAACTGACACTGCTGCACTACTTGCCGCGAACCGCCCAAAATAAAAAAAAACTCAAAACCCTAAACCTCAGTCTTCACTCGCTGTCTATCTCATTCGCTTCATTCTCAGGGGAAGCCTCCGATAAAGCCTTTGGGAGAAGAATTTTGTTGCCAAAAGTGTCGCGAACTAACGGCCGGATGCTGCGTGCGGGAGGAGAAACCTAGTCAGTCTTCTGTCCCCTTTGCAGCGGTAATGGCCCTCTCCGTGCTCCGCCTGACTTCGTCCTCTCTCGTGCGCTTCCGGCCGTTCTTCTCCACTCCCGGACATTGTCTCCGCAGCGGCTTCTTGGAGCTTCGTTTTCTCTCTACTGGGCACACTCGGCGGACGCCCGCGCTTAAAGCGAGGCGGAGGGATAAAGGGGACACGAGAGTGCGGAAAGTGGAGGAGGAAGGGGGCAACGGGACGGTGCTGATTAAAGATAGCAGCAGCCTTGGTAGTTGGGATGGTAAGATCGTTACGACGNGGATAAAGGGGACACGAGAGTGCGGAAAGTGGAGGAGGAAGGGGGCAACGGGACGGTGCTGATTAAAGATAGTACCGGCCTTGGTAGTTGGGATGGTAAGATTGTTACGACAGAGCTACATAAGGAGGCCAAGGAGGCCTACATGGCGTATGCGATGTCCGTGCTTCTCGGCCGTGCCCTCCCGGACGTGCGGGATGGGCTTAAGCCGGTGCACCGCAGGATACTGTGAGTAGGACGCCCCGTTTCCTTAATAGCGTTAGTATTTTTGTATGAAGAGGGCTTAGCCCGCCCATTTGAGTAATGTAAATGTATTATACGNTAGTATTTTTGTATGAAGAGGGCTTAGTCCGCCCATTTGAGTAATGTAAATGTATTATACCATAGTTTCATCCGCATGTATTGGTCAGAAGCAAATTAAATGCTGGAGATCAGGTTACATGTAAGACAAACCTTCAAATGTCTGAGAAGAATAGGTTTTAACTTTAGTTCAATAAGAAGGATTAGGGCTGGCAGAGATTCTTGCAATTCCTGGACTGTTAGGTGTTCGGTTTTTATGAATAATCCTTATTTTTGGTCATTATCATTAAATATTGCTAATTTAGATATAAAGCTGAAATTTCTATGACATGCTTCGCCTTTCTTCTTTTTTTTTTTTTGAAAATTTATGCTTTGCCTTTCTTAGGAGCTGTTTGGTAACGGATTTAGCAGTGTAAATTGAAAATAATATTGATTGAATATTCCATGGATATATCGGTTTAGAAAAGGCACCTGTGAAAAAATAAATCTGGAGCAATGCAGGGGTATTTGATGATGCTATGATAATCGGTCGATAGCGATTGAATGATAAGGGAAGATTAAGCGACCGATCGGTTAGTGGCCAATGAATTAGAAACCGAGAGACTAGAGGCCAATTGACTTAGAGGCCGACCGATCGAAGGACGACCGACAAGAAGACGACCAACGAGAGACTAATTAATTGGGAGTCCACCAACCTAGAATCGACCGAACAAAAGTCGGTCGACCAAAGAGAATCAGGGTTATAAGTGTCATTTGACAATAATTCAAGCCCCCTATAAATAAATGAGACATTAAATATAAGTATGGTTGTTGAATCTTGAAACATAAATTCCCCTTTGAAGCTCTCTCTCTCTCTCTTCTTACTCATTTTATTCTCTATTCTTTGGTGTGATTCATGACTAAATCTTGGTTCAATAACCTGAAAAGGTGTGGTAAACATGTATTATAGCACAAATAAGAAGAGATGTAACTCAAGATGAAATATCTTAATATCAAGAGACCGCAAACAATATAGATTGCATCAGAGAGTTTGTAGCTCAACAAATCAATGACCTTAAAGAATATATGATGGAGATGATCAGGTTGACTAGCTCAGAAGAGAGTGCAACCGCCTTGATAGATAGAATCTTACCACTCGCAGGGACTGGTCACACAAAATGATGGGAGAATCCCTCCAGCCTTATAAGGGGATGAAGACACTACCTCGATAGAGCAGGATCAACGCCACTTGACCACCAAAGATACGAGCGCACTGTAGTGCCATGACTTGCGTAGTTGCAGAATGCTTCTCTAGGAAAGTTTTTGAAGCCGAGCCCCTTGAGCTTCTTAAGATTCAACCTTGAGTCCTATCAAGGACAATCAAACTCGACTTACCTTATTGCTATCTTTAAGTCGGCTATGTGCTTGCTCATGATAAATAACGTGCTGAAATGTCATATTTTTTCACGGCCCTAAGATAGGCAACCCTTTGGTGGTTCAAAGAACTACCATTGGGGCCGATCACCTCATTTGCATACTTCAGCATGATGTTCGTCTCACAATTTGCCAACACTTAGAAGCCTCACAAGAGTTCGAAGACGCTGCTACAACTGTGCTAGGGGCATAGCGAGTACCTACGCATCTTTGTCACCTGCTCCCTAAAGGAGATCCTAGAAGTTTGGGACTCGATACCTATGTTAGCACATGCAACCCTCATCCATGCAGTCCCCACCCAAGGGCTAAAGGAAGGTACATTCGTTATGCGTTGGGCTTAAAACACCCTAAAATGTTGGCCGAGCTACTGGAGCTAACCAACAATTGCATATCGATAAAAGGATATAACTCCATTTCTTTCTAAAATAGAACAACCTAACCTGCACACTCTGAGAGAAGAGCCCACGGAGAAGGTTGGAGACCAAGGCACAACTCTCGCCCACTGACCCGTGTTTTAAAAACCCTTGTCCATCTTCAAAAAATCAGACGCTGGACAACAGAATTCACCACCAGGAAGGCCAAGTTTTTTACCCTGGTTGAAGACCAGAACGTCACACGAAGAAAAATTCACCTCTAACCTGTGAAATCCCTTAGTTGACTCTTTTAATAGTCTTAATAACAAAATTGGTAGAAGTCATCTAGAATAAAAAATATTTCAAGAAGGCGTCACCAATGAATGCTAGAGGCTATTTACGAGATCCCAATAGATATTGCTCATACCATCGAGACCACAGACACAATATAAAAGAATCTACACCATCATAACCTGATTGAAGACTTGATCGAGGCCGGAAAGCTCTAGGAGCTCATGGAGTCGAGCAATTACCCATCGACAGGGAAAACCCTGACGGAGGAAGCTTCAAACGAATCTATCACATTGTGGGCATCGCGCCCACCATCTTCTGGAGAGACAAGAGTGAGGCCGCCCACCAAATAAATTTGAAGAGGCTTCGTTCGGGAGAGTTATGCACGACAACCTTTCTTCCACAATGCGTCACACAACATCCATCGATTTGATTTACAGATGAAGACCCGCCCCTCAAGGGCAATCCTTACAATAACGCTTTCGTCGTCACCTCCCTTGTTGTCTAGGAGCTCAATGAGTATACTTCCAACTTGGGAGTATACTCATTGACACTAGGAGCTCAATGAACATCAATTTCAAATCGGTTTTTTGACAGAATGGGTTTGGGAGCTACCAGTGTCTTAGCCACACCTGAGCCACTCTACGACTTCTTAGGGGAAAGAATGGAATCCTGTGAACCCTTGCCTTGACTATCAAATCACTTGCCAGCGACCTACCATCTTCAGTATTCCCTTAAACTCTTTCTATGCCGTACTATCGACCTACTACATGAAGGTGAAGTTCTCATGCAATGGGGAAGTAGTCATCGTGCGATGTGACCTAGAGTAGCCACACACTTGTTACTCACGCGCCAACAACAACATGCATCAAGAACCTCTCAAGCTTGACACCCACCAAGGGGTTTGTTGATCACATTTTCAGTGAGGTCTTAGTCTCCTACTCTTAAAACCTAAGATCTAGCTTTAGGAGTTTCTTGTTTATCATTCTAGCAGACTAGTAATTGAGCTCACCTTTCATAAACCTTCGACCCACTTCTTGACTCATTTTTGTGCAAACTTCGCATGAGTAGTCTCAAACACTCAATTCTTAGTTGCAAAGATTAAAAACTAACATGTAAAAGACCCGAAAATAAGTTCCCACAGGATTTAAAAGGCCTTAAGTAAACTATTTATGACTCGAACAGTCGAGAACGCCACAATTTACGCACTCACTACACCACACACAATGTTGACTTGAATTGACCTGACTGTCTGCAAACTTGTCCGAACGATCTCACATGATGAAATGGACCACGCGGATGCGTCCATGACATCGACTTTAGCTAGGAAGAACACCAATATTGCTATGATTTCGTGTGTGCATATATGACACGAAAATCAATGCATATTAAATTTAATTAAAGGAGACGAGTTTAGGCTTAACCCAAGTTCGATTCGAGGTAAACAGCCCAATTATGTCGGATCGGGCTGACAATCCAATTTGTAATTTGAAATTTGAAATTATCCCGTCTAAATTATGCTTAATTAAATTTAATTAGATATTATGATATTCCAATTAAGCTGGTAATCAATTACCTGCCCATCGTCGTATAACGGTTATTCCAGAATTGCGATATACAAAATTGCTCGCCTCTCCTCCACCAAGAATTGATCATTCGGCCCCCCCTCTTCTACTCGCGCTCGACTCTCCTCCTGCATCGAAACAAACCCGCTCGCCTACTCCCCTCTGCACCGAAAGCTTTCTCTCGCCTCCTTTCTGCTTAAAGCTCTGCTCTTCCTGCTGAAGCACTCCACCGCAACTCTCCTGCCTGTCTCTTTCTTCATCGCGCTCAGGATTCGTTAGCCTCCCGCTTCCTCACGATCGAAGCTGCTCCTCTTAGGACAGAAGCCCCCTCGCCTCACCCCCGCTTTCTGATATACGCATGATTAGCCTCCTTCCTCCTCTGCCGTCGAAGAACCCCGATCGACCTTGCCTCCCTCTACCACTCGAGCATGCTTGCCTCTCTGCACTGAAACAATTGCTTCACCTATCCCGCTCGCCTCCCTCTCTCGACAAAATCCTGACGAGGTTGCCTTCTTGAAATGTTGCCTTTTTCCTGGACTTGTTGGCTTGTGTTTGATATTTGTGGTTTTGCTTAGAAATTGCTTTCCCAACTTCTTCATAGAGTTGTTTAGTTTGGTAAACACGTTTTGTAGCATCATCGCTGATCTCTGTTGGGGGTAGAAGTGGGACCGACTTAAGGGGTGTGATCGGGTTGTGGCTGTACACAATTTCAAATGACATGTTTGTGGTTTGACTTATTGATCTATTGTAAGCAAATCAACTTGAGCGAGAATTAGATCCCACTGTTTGATATTTTCCCTACAAAACATTGAAGAAGATTCTAGAGGCTCTTATTAACTACTTCGGTTTGACATTTATCCGAGGATGTGCTGCTGACTAAATTGGAGTTTAGTGCCTAATTTGCTCTAGAGTGTCCGCTAGAAGTGGCTTAAAAAATTAACGTTTCGGTCGGAAGTAATGGTCTTGGGAATGTCGTGAAGCCGAACGATCTCGCAGAAGTAAAAATCGACTAAATTAAATGCACTTTACATCTGTTGACAGGCGACGAAATGCGCCATCTTTGAGAATTGGTCAACGACTACCATTATAAAATCCTTATTCCTTTGTGTGTGTGGAAGTTTTACAATAAAGTCCTTGCTAACATCGACCCAAGGCGCTTTAGGGACTGGTAAAGGAGTGTATAATTCTGTATTTTGGCCGTACGTTTTGGCGATATGACAAAGCTTGCATTGTCTGACGTGTCGCTCTACGTCTCATGTGAGACAGAGCAAAAAAAAAATTGTTCTCTCACGAATGTGAGCGCCAAAATGGCCGACCAATCTGCTACTGTGGTTCTCGTGGATGATAGCTTCACATAGTGAGCATCGGGGAATGCATAACTTGTAATGGTGAGCAAATAATTGTTTCTTTTGTAGAATTGCCCATGAGGTTTCTCCATACACCTTTCTCAGATTTCCTGGAAGTCTTCATCTGTCTCGTAAAAGCCTTATATGACTTCAAAGCCTACCACGTGCGTCTGCAAGGATGTGATCAGGAGGTGGCGACAGCTCAGAGCATCTGCGACGTGGTTCTGCTTTCCGGCTGTGTTTGAGTACGAACTGGAAGAACGCTAAGAATTCTACCCAGGTGGCATGACGCCCTTTGAGTTTATTCTGACTGTTTAAAATTTTAGAGCTTCATGATCCGTGAAGAGGATGAACTTAGTTGTGAGTAGATAATGACTCCAATGTTCTAGAGCTCTAACAATGATATAAAATTTTTTGTCGTAGGTGGAATATTTTCGTCGTGTCTCATTTAGTTTTTCGCTGAAATAGGCTATGGGGTGATACACCAAAAATATATTCAATTTTTCATATGTATTTAAGGCTTATTTTTGGTGATATTACACTTTAAATAAATGTATTTTAATGTTTTCTTACAAGTATACTAAATCTAGGCATTTGAAGCTTAAAATATGCAAAAAGTACGTAATTTAGAGTCAAAAGGGGCGTTTTCCAACAATTGAACTGGCGCCTACGTGCCAGATTACTAAGAAAACGACGCCTTGACGCTAGATTTCGGTGCCTAGTCGGATGGTTATTTGACAAATGCATTGAATTTGGACGGATTTTGAAGACGTGCCTATGGAGACTCTTGAGAAATTTGTCCCTACATTATAAAATAGTGTTTTTATGTCAGAAAGAGGAGGTTGGCGTGAGTCTGAGAGAGTGTTAGTGAGTGGGGCGTGAGTTCTAAGTTGTTGGAGAGTGTGAGATTACTCTAAGAATTGTAAGAGGAGAGATAAATTGAGAGATTTCTCTTCCTTACACTTCTAAGAGAGATTTAAGTGTCATTGTAAAGAGAGATTCAAAAGAACTTCAAGTGATTTGCTTGAGTAAGAGATCGAGTTAAGTGTTTTACTTTTCTTTCTTGTTTTGTAGACTTGTTTTTATATTAATAATACATGTTTTATTGTATCTTTCTCATGAATTCTGAGTAGATTTCTTTGTCTTTCTCCCTAATAAGAGAAATTGTTATGTGAAGAATCAAGTTGTGCAATATTTTAATTTCATATTTGTGATGATTCAAACTTCAAAATTTATTTACTTTTCAATCTAACCAATTGAATTGTTAAAACTTGTTGTGAAACATATAATCCGAAAGAGCTATACTTTCCACAACAAAGTGAGAATCACATTCGATTTCATGGATGAGAATATAGTCCATTGGATTAAGTGCAAATAAATAGGAAAATTCATTGATGGGCGTAAAATTAGAGATTTTAGGGTGACAAACTAAAATCCCGAATTGTTCTAGGAGTTTCAAAACTAAAGCGAGATGTTAGCTCTCAGGCTAGGGGAACGTGAGAACTCTAGAATGAGAGTCAGTATCTTCCTAGCCTAACCGCGGATTTAAAAACTAAACACTGGGTTAACCAATATTTTTTATCATTAATAAAAAAGATAAAAAATATAATTTTTCCTATTTGACACAATGCAATTTTCTTCAATATAATGATTCATTATCTATAATCTTGTTGTAAGTGGAATGATGTTTTCTTAAATTTGAACTCTTTGTCGTAAAATTTAGTTTAGTTTTGTTGAAAAATCTCGTAAATAATGATGATTATATTCCATATTTGTTACAACTATATTTAGAGGGTTATAAATTATACGAGGGATCTTATGAATCTCTATTTATTTTTCTCCTTAATTTGAGAGATTAGCTGTCTCTTATATTTGTTATTATTCCTTTCCTTAACTACTATATTTTGTTTTTATTGTTTTTCTTAACAGTTCTGTAATGAGTATTTATACCTCTCTTTGCATCAATAAGAATAAACCCTCCTATGTTTTCCCACTGTTTTTACATGGTATCAGAGTGTCCGATCCTCTGTGGCGTCTTTCGGTTTTCGTTTCTTTCTGTCTCGCAACGACGATAATCCTCTGAAGGTGGAAACCCACAGTAGTGTCTTCCTCTGAGAAAGTATTACGTCTCACTGGTAAGGATCACACGCGTAGTTGAATAAGCGATTCCGCATCTCGAAGTCCTTTCGGCGGCGAAGGAGGTAATCTTTTTTGCTTCGGCGGGCGAAGGCAGTAATCTTTTGCTTCGGCGGGTGAATCTCGGGCTTGAGCAAACTCATCGTCCTTCATCTCTAAAATGTCTGAAGTCACGTCTAGGACAAGCCAACCTCTTCAGCCATCTCAGTCTGAACCTCAGAGAAATACATCTGAAAACCATCCCATTCAAATTACTACAATCCAGCTAAATGGTGATAATTTTCTTCGATGGTCACATTCTGTTCGCATGTATCTCCGAGGCAGAGGAAAGATTGACTATATCACAGGTGTTACTAAACAACCGGACGTGAATGACATAACTTATGTCGTTTGGGATGCGAAAAACTTACTGGTAATGACATGGTTGGTCAATTCCATAATTGAAAAGATAAGTGTAAATTATCTGTGTTACTCTACAACCAAAGAATTATGGGACAATGCTTCAGAAATGTACTTTGATTTTGGAAATCAATCCAAAGTTTATGAGTTGATCTAGCTACTTGAGGAAATTTGCCAAGGTGAAGATTCTGTGACAAAATATTTTAATTCTCTTAAGCAGATTTGGCCGGACATGGACTTATTCAACGATCATGAGTGAAAATCAAACGATGATGTCAACTAGTACAACTGGCCGAATAAAATTTGATGAGGTCCTTGATCGAATAATTGGAAGAAATCCTCTGCCTCCAATTGGTGAAGTTTTTCCGGAGGTTAGGAGTCAGAGACATGTGATGTTGGGAAAGAAGACTGTAAATTCAACCGAGCCCGTGGAATGATCAACGCTGACTATTCCTGAAGCTCAAGTAAGCAGAAAAACTTCTCACAAGCAGCGTGTAGAAGACAAAAACATCATGCACTGTGACTACTGTGGAAAACCACGCGATACTCGCAAAAAAAATGCTGGAAATTGCATGGTAACCACCTAACGGTGGTAAGGGGAAAAAATCTGGTGAACATAACACATCTACCGCAAATGAGGCCGAGTCATCTACTTAGTAAAGAGCAATTCAATCATCTTCTTCAACTGCTGAAATTTTACTCATCATCTAATGCTTTTATCGGTTCTATAACACAAACATGTAGTAATCCTTTGGCTTTTCTAGGAAGTATCACCCCTTGGATCATTGATTCAGGAGCCTCTGATCATATGACAAACTGTTCTCAATTATTTGATTCATATTATCCATGTTCCGGTTCCAGAAAAATTAGAATTGCTGATGACAGTTTTTTACCTATTGTAGGAAAATAAAATATGAAAATTTCAGAAAAAATCTCTTTGAAATCTATCTTACATGTAATCTTCTTTTTATTAGCAAATTGACTAAAGATTCTGATTATTCATTTTTTCTCTCATTCCAATTGTGTTTTTTAGGATCAGAACTCAGGGAAGATAATTAGAACTGCTAGAGAAATAATTGGGCTATACTGCTATGATGGAACTGATTCTGCAAATAAAACAACTCCTCTTTTAGGTAGTACAAGTTCAAGCTTTGACTATGATCAACTTATTTTATGACATAGAAGATTAGGACATCTTAGTTTTCCATATTTCAAACTATTTAAAAGTATTAATTGTTCAAAACTTCATTGTGAAGCGTGTATTTTATTTAAAAGTCATAATGTTTCGGTTCCAATAAAACCATATTTTGTTTCTAAACGATTTTATTTGGTGCATAGTGATGTTTGGGGCCATTCGAAGTTAATACACTTTATAGAAAAAAATGGTTGTAACATTTATAGATAATCACACACGAGTTTGCTGGGTGCATTTATTGGAAAAAAAATTTGAAGTTGAACAACAATTTAAAGATTTTTTTCACATGATTGAAAAAAAATTTAAAAAAAAATTGGCATTCTAATGACGGATAATGAGACTAAATATTTCAGCAAATATTTGACAACATTTATTTGGGAAAAAAAATATTCTGCATCAATCCATTTGTCGTGACACCACAATAAAATAGTATTGCCGAAAGGAAAAATATACATTTACTTGAAGTTACCAGTGCACTTATGTTTTTCATGAATGTTCCTAAATATTTTTGGGTATTGTACTTCTTACTTTCTGCTATTTAATAAATAGAATGTCATCTCGTGTTCTGAAATTTAAAACATCTTTACAAGTATTAAAAAATTATTTTCTCCCTTTAAAATTTTTTTGGATGTGTTTGCTATGTACATGTCCTAAATGCGTTTCGCTCAAAACTTGATCCTAAAACTGAAAAATGTGTTTTTATTAGGTATGCTTCTAATAAACGTGGGTACAAATGCTTTAATACTGTGAAAATTTTTTTTTTGAGAGCATGAATATCAAGTTTGTCCAGGATCACCTGTTTTTTCAAAATAATTTTCAGTGAGAATTTAGTTGAAGAAAATAATTTTTTAGAAAATTTACCCATTTCTTTAACTAATTATGATATGGAAACTAGGGTCAGCACTACTAATCCTATTTTACCAGATGTCATCTTATTAGAGACAAGGGGAGAAGTACTTCCAACGGATCATAAACCTCAACATGAGTTGCAGGTTTATACTAGGAAGAAATTCCACAAAGTTACTACAGCCTCAGTTATTCCCTCAGCAGATGTTCAATCACCATTGTCGAATAATGGCCCTTCAACTCAATAACTTTCCCTCTACTTCCACTTCTGATCTTAATCTTCTAATTGCTTTCAGAAAAGGAATCCGAACAAGCACAAAACATCCTATCACACAATACTTATCATATGAAAAACTATCAAAAAATCATAGAGCATTTGTGTCTAGGATTTCTAATATGCTTGTCCAAGAACTGTTCAGGAAGCATTTGGTGAACCGAGTTGGAAATTAACTGTGATGGAAGAAATAAATATTCTTAAAAGAAATAACACTTGTATAGTTAAAAACAAAAGATCGGTCGGGTGCAAATGGGTGTTCACGGTGAAATTTAAAGCTGATGAAAGTGTGGAGAGATGCAAAGCGAGACTAGTAGCAAAATAATTTATTCAAACTAATGTTTTGATTATCAAGAGACTTTTGCTCCTGTTGCTAAAATTAACTCTATTAGAGTACTTTCTCTTGTAGTTAACTTCAACTAACCACTTCATCAATTTGATGTAAAAAATTCGTTTTTAAATGGAGAATTGCGAGAAGAAGTATAAATGGACCTACCACCTGGATTTGAAGAAAAAATTGGAAAAGGTAATGTATGCAAATTAAAAAAGTCTCTGTACGGGTAAAACAATCTCCTAGAGCTTGGTTTGAGCGTTTTAGTGAAGTTATCATGAGACATGGATTCTCTCAAAGCCAAGCTGATCACACTATTTTTTTCAAACTTTCCAATCAAAGATAAAGTAGCTGTTGTGATTGTGTATGTAGATGATATAATCATGACAGAGGACGATCCTCTGAAGATGTGCAACTTGAAGTCGAATTTGATATTAAGGACTTGGGAAAGCTGAATTATTTCTTCGGAATGGAGTTTGCAAGATCCAAGGAGGGAATTTTTGTCAATCAACGCAAGTATGTACTTGATTTACTTAAAGAAACATGAATGACAGGTTGCAAGGGAGCAGATACTCCAATTGAACATAATATAAAATTAAAACAGCAGCAACTAATGAGGTAATGGATAAAGGACACTATCAAAGATTGGTAGGACGACTAATCTATTTGGCTCACAGTCAACCTGACATAGCCTTTGCGGTGAGTGTTGTGAGTCAATTCATGCATTCACCTAGACCTACTCACTTCAAAGCTGTATTCCAAATTTTGAGATATCTCAAAAGAACTGGAAAAGGTCTTTTGTTCAAAAAGGTGAACTTCTTCTAATAGAGGCCTACACAGATGCAGATTGGGCAGGAGATGTAAATGATAAAAGATCCACATCAGATTATTGTACCTTTGTAGGTGAAAATCTGGTTACTTGGAAAAGTAAAAAACAAAGTGTGATAGAAAGAAGTAGTGCTGAAGCAGAATTCCGCTTGGTGACACATGGACTCTGTGAAGTATTATGTATAAAAAGACTCCTGGAAGGTTTAAGATTCCTATACCAGCACTTATTAAAATTTACTGCGACAACAATGCTGCAATCTCTATAACTCATAATCCAGTTCTACATGACAGAACAAAACAAATAGAAGTTGACAAACATTTCATCAAGGAGAAGATAGATAGTGATGTGATGTATAGGTCCTACATACCTACTGCTAGCCAAACAACGGATATTTTAACAAAAGGCTTTTCCAAAATGCAACACGAGAATCTAGTTAGTAAGCTTGCCATGAGTGACATCTTCATGCCAGCTTGAGGGGGAGTGTTGAAAGATCTCGTAAATAATGATGATTATATTCCATAATTGTTATAACTCTATATTTAGAGGGTTATAAATTGTATGAGGAATCTTAAGAACCTCTATTTATTTTTCTCCTTAATTAGAGAGATTAACTGCCTCTTATATTTGTTATTATTTCTTTCCTTGTCTACTATATTTTGTTTTTATTGCTTTTCGTACCAGTAAGTCCAGTAATGAGTATTTATACAACTCTTTGCATCAATAAGAATAAACCCTCTTATATTTTTCCATTGTTTTTAAAAATTTTTGGTAAATTTAGCTTTGAAATTTAGAAATTACTGTAGTAAACTTAGTTTTTTTATTAGCATTACACAAACTTTGACCTGTTTTCTTATTTAAGTTTTCTATAGTTTAAATATTGTGTTTTTGCGTGATTTTCCAAACAAATTTTCACCTCCCTGTGGGATCGATACTCAGTACTCCATTAGAGTCATTTATTACTTGAGCGATACGTATACTTGTGTTTGCAACCTATTGACGATTTGAAATTGAAAATAAACCTTAATTGGCTAGGAGTGACAATTTTAGAAAATTTAAAAGAAAAAACTTATTGTACTAAAATAGATTTTATTGTGATTAATTTGAATATTTTTGAGTGTAGTTGACTTGTGTGTTGTGGTGCTGAAAAACATTTTTAACAAAAAAAAAATCACCGCATCAAGTTTTTGGCGCCGTTGCCAGGTAAGTTACAGTAAATTACTTATTATTTTAAAAATAACTAAAAAAATAAAAAAAAAATAGTAAAATTATTGTGTGAGTGCTTATTTTTATAATTGTTACGTGTATTTGTTTATGCAAAAATTAGGATCCGAAGGATTAGTAGCTTACAATTCGAAATTAGAACAAACTGTAAGAAAAATTCAAAAACAAAAAGAAACTTAACAAAATGACGAACAATTTAAATAATTAATGTATGAAAAATGAACATCAACAGAGACCATTAAAAAACTGCTAATCCTGCAGTAGATGAAATTCACTTGACTATACAAACTCTTGCTATAGCTGCTAATTCATTTGAGCTTAAACCTGCTACTATCCGAATGATACAAAATAATTAGTTTGGGGAACACCATCTAAGAATTCAAAATTACATTTTCCTACTTTTCTAGAATTGTGTGCCACATTTAAATATAACAGAGTGTCAAATAACGCTGTGAGACTTAGACTTTTTTCTTTTTCATTAAGGGACAAAACTAAGATGTGGTTAAACTCTTTAGCACTGGGATCAATCAGAATTTGAGGGTAATTATCTCATAAATTTTTGGTTACATATTTCCCACAATAAAAAACTATGAACCTTAGAAACGATATTACGTTTTTTGTGAGTTTGAAGGGGAATCATTATGAATCTTAGGAACGATTTAAATATCTCTTTAAGAAGTGTCCACACAATGCTTTATCAGATTGATTAATAATTTAAACATTTTATTATGGATTAGTGAGATTTCTTATATCTATTATTGAAGTTGCTGCTGGTAGATCATTAATGTCAAAACCATTCGATGAACTATATTCATTAATTGAAGAGATGGCTACTAACAATTTTCAATGACCATATGTAAGGGTAAATCCAAAGAGGGTAGCCAGTGTTCATGGCTCAGACACATTTTCTATTTTGGCTTTCAAAATCGCTGCAATATCAAAAAAGTTTGATCAATTTGGAATGAATATCTCTCAAACACCGCCCGTGGTTGAAGAAAATTCATTCAGACAAATGATAGATTTTCAATCATCGCATGAAACTTTGAATGCAATAAATAATCGACCTAATAATCCCTATTCTAATTATTACAATTCTGGTTGGAAAAATCTCCCTAATTTAAGTTGGAGTAACAATAGCCATAATGGTGTAAATCCACAATGGGGGAAAAATCAAGCGAACCCTTTGGGAAATGTAAGCAATTAAGAAAATACTAATTATAAACCTTATTATCCTCCTGATTTTAACAACAATTCACAATTTAACCAGAAGTAATTGTCTATGGAAGAATTAATATTAAAATTAGGTAATCAATTATAAAGTCAGGGAGCGTCTATTAGAAACATTGAGAATGAATTGAGACATATTGCTACTGCACTGAGCAGTATGCCTCAAGGAACTCTTCCTAGTAATGTTGAGATTAATCCTAAAGACCAAAATAAAGAACAAATTAAAGTTATACAATTAAGAAAGGGGAACAGAAGTTAAAACAAAAGTTTAAAAAGAGATTGAAGTTGAGAACGAAGGGGTGGAAATTAAAAATCTGAAGAAAATATTCATCATGATTTAGAATATCCTATTAAACCAATGAAAATTACTGTTGAAAAATCACTACCCCGATTTCCTTAAAGCTTGAGACAATAAAAATTGGATGAACAGTTCTCAAAATTTTTAGTAATATTTTAGAAACTAACCATAAATATTCCATTTGCTGAATTCTTCGAACAAATGTCGAGTTATGTAAAGTTTATGAATGATTTACTTAATAGAAAAATGACATTTGTAGATAATGAGACTGTTGCACTTAGTGAAGAGTGTAGTGATATAATTCAGAAAAAAAACTTCATGAAAAACTTAAACATCCCGATAGTTTTATTATTCTTTGTGTTGTAGGTGAAAATTTTTTTGGAAAAACTTTATGTGATTTAGGGATCAATATTACTCTTATGCTTCTTTCTACTTTAAGAAGATTAGGATTAGGAAAGATTTCCCTTATTACAATATCTCCTTAGTTAGCTGATTGATCGATCACCTATCCTAAAGGAGTTGTGAAAGATGTATTAGTAAATGTTGATAAATTTATGTTTCATGTGAATTTAATTGTGTTAGATATGTAGGAAGATAAAAAAGAATTACAGTCAGTTTAGAGAGATATTTTCTTGCAACTGGAAGAAATATGATAGATGTACAAAAGTATGAGTTAATCATGAGAGTCAATGATAAAAAAATTACATTTAATATATCAAATTTAATGAAATACCCTGTAAAATGAAAAGATGATGAATGTTTGAGGATGAAAATTTGTGATTATTTAAGAATCATTTTACGAAAAATTTTGAAGAGAAAATGGAATTAGAAGATTTGAAACATGAACATAAGGATAAAATGGAAGATAAGTTCATCGAAATATGTAATGAAGATATAGATTATGTTCATGAAAGATTTGAATTATTGGACACTACAGAAAATAATAAAAATCTTATTTCTTCAATTGAAACACCTCATGAACTCGATATGAAAGTACTTCCTGCACATTTAAAATATGCATTTTTAGGAGATTTATCTACATTACTTGTTATAGTATTTTTAGAGTCAACTGAATTACAAGAACAAAAATTAATAGAAATTTTGAGAAAATATAAGAAAACTTTTGGATGGAGAGCAGTTGATATCAAATGAATCAATCATTCAATTTGTATGCACAAAATTTTATTAGAAGATCATCATGAATCGAAAGCGGATCCTCAAAAGAGATTAAACCATATAATGAAAATAGTGGTTAAAAAAGAAATTTTGAAATGGTTAGATGCCGATATTGTATATCTTATCTTGGACAATGCTTGGGTAAGTCTAATTCATCGCGTCCCAAAAAAAGGGGGTGTGACTATTGTTGTCAATGAAAAAGAAGAATTAATACTAAAACGACAAGTCACTGGTTGGCGAATATGTATTGGCTATAGAAAATTAAATTCTGCCACTAGGAAAAATCACTTTTCCTTGCCTTTTTGGGACCAAATGCTGGATAAACTGGCTAGACAAATATTTTTGCTTTTTAGATGAATATACTGGTTGTCATCAAATTTCTATTGCTCCTAAAGATAAAAAAGGATAACATTTACAAGTCCTTATGATACTTGCTTATAGACGAATGCCCTTTGATTCATGTAATGCACCTGCAATATTTTCAAGATGTATGATGTCTATACTTTACGATTTGATTGAAAAATGAATAGAAGTTTATGGATGACTTTTCAGTATTTGAAACTTTTTTTGAATCATGTGGAAATCATTTAGAAAAATTTAGAACAATGTGAAAATACAAATTTAGTATTAGATTGAGAGAAATGTCAATTTATGGTTATAGGAGGAATTGTATTTGAACATAAAATTTCTAAAAACGGTATGGAAGTAGATTCGACAAAAAATCAAGCTATAGCTAAACTATCTTCTCCTACTACAGTGAAAAATGTTAGAAGTTTTTTATGACATACTGATTTTTACGGACGATACATTAAGAATTGTTTGACAATTACTAAACCTCTTTGCCATTTATTAGAGAAAGATGAAAAATTTGATTTCAATCAAAAATGCATTATTGCCTTTGAATTTTTAAAAGAAAAATTAATCACTGCTCATAAAATAGTTTCACATGATTGGGAGAAACCGTGTGAGTTAATCTATGATGCTAGTGATTATTCAATTAAGGCTGTATTAGGGCAAATATATGATAATTTTTAAATTTATATATTATGCAAGCAGAACTCTGAATGAAGCTCAAATTAATTATACTACTACTGAGAAAGAGTTATTAACAGTTGTCTATGTTTTCGATAAATTTAGATCATATCTCATTGGAGCTAACTGTATTGTGTATACTGATTATTCTGCTATAAGATATTTAAAGCAAAAGAAAGTTGCGAAACCAAGATTAATTAGATAGATTTTTTTGATGCAAGAATTTGATTTTATGGTAGTAGATAAGAAAGGATCTGATGATCAAATAGCGGATCCTTTATCTAGGCTCTAACAAGAAAGTTTATTTAATTATGAAAGTGAAATTAATGAAAATTTTACTGATGAACGGATGTACACTATTAATGAATGACATATGCCAAGGTATGCAGACATAGTAAATTATATTGTTTGTGATATTTTATTCTATGGATCGACAACTCAATAACAGAAAAAATTATTCACAATACAAAATTTTACTTTTGGGATGACCCGTATTTATATAAACAATGTAAATATTTGGTTATTCGAAGATGTGTACCATATTAAGAAACTGAAAATATTATTCAAAGATATCATGATTCTGAATTTGGATGACATTTTGAATTCGATAGAAAAACATATAAAATTTTGCAATCTTCATTTTATTCATCTACTCTATTTAGGGATGTTAATACATATATAAAATCATATGATTGATGTCTGCGAATAGGAAATATTTCAAGAAAGAATGAAATGCTCTCAAATTTTATATTGAAAGTTGAAATATTTGATGCATGGGGATTGAGTTTTGTGGGACCATTTGTTCCCTCTTTTGAAAATTTATATATATTAATTGCAGTAGACCATGTTTCCAAATCGATCGAAGCAGTTGCTTTACCTCAATGTGATGCTCGAAACATTTCAAAATTTTTAATGAAAAATGTTTGTGAAAAGTTAGTTCTACTAGAGTTGTATTTTAATCTCCCGTGTGGAGTTTCTTCCCTCTTGTTAGGTCTGTGACCGACGCCAGGTG
The DNA here is from genome assembly GCA_002079205.1 of Phalaenopsis hybrid cultivar. Lineage (NCBI taxonomy): Eukaryota > Viridiplantae > Streptophyta > Magnoliopsida > Asparagales > Orchidaceae > Phalaenopsis > Phalaenopsis hybrid cultivar. Next base: position 116,761 of record JXCR01084874.1, on the reverse strand, counting down.
GTGTTTCGACTATATCTTGCTCCGATGTGGTGTTATAAACTTTAAACTCGTTTACTACTACTCACCGATTTCTTTTCCCCACCACTCCCCTAGCTGCCTACCATCCTCACATTCCTCCTCCACTCTGTCGCAACCCCTATTTCCTCCATAATCTCGCCGTCCATTCCACTTACAACCAGCCACACACAATCCCTTCCTACCTCATGACCGCTCACCTCTCCGACGTCGCTATCGCTTTCGATTCTCTTCAAATAGCTCTAGCTTGAGATTCATCTATTATTGTATTTCTTTTTTGTTTGAGTCGTGTTGTATCATTATTTTTATATTAATAAATGTTTACCTTTTTTGTATTACGCCACATCCCAACTTATTCCTGTATCACGACTGCTAGCTGAAAGTCTAAGAAGACCGCAGACTCGGGGACTGACGGAAGAAGCCGCAGGAGTAGGTTCGTCGGCTAGAGGGAGTGCTTGAGGGGTCCTGGAAGTGCGGCTGCTTGAGGTGGAGGTTGCTGGGAGGTTGTACAGAGAAAAAGGGAGGCGCAGGCTAGGGTGCGGTGACCTGGAAGGAGGTGAGGCCTGTCTGTGCCGTTGGAAGGAGCTGTGGAATGGAGCGGAGAACACCTAGGGAGAGATACATCTGTAGCATCACTCACTAAAGGGTACAACTCTCGAAGTGGTAACACCAAAAAGAAGCACCTGAAATAAGAAAATCAAAACTAATTAGGACCTAAGCAAAAACTTTTATAAATAGAGAGAAGACTTAGCAGCTAGCAATGACAATATGCGAAAGGAAAGGGAGGAAATGGTAGGAAATGAAGGGGGGCACTGCAATGGCTTGGAGGAGGCGAAAGAGTAGGGCTCAAGAAGGAGTTGTGGAATGGAGCGGAGAACACCTAGGGCGAGATACATCCGTAGCATCACTCACTAAAGGGTACAACTCTCGAAGTGGTAACACCAGAAAGAAGCACCTGAAATAAGAAAATCAAAACTAATTAGGACCTAAGCAAAAACTTTTATAAATAGAGAGAAGACTTAGCAGCTAGCAATGAGAATATGCGAAAGGAAAGGGAGGAAATGGTAGGAAATGAAGGGGGGCACTTCAATGGCTTGGAGGAGGCGAAAGAGTATGGCTCAAGAAGGAAATGATCGCGGAAGAGCAGCCGAGAGGAATTGTGGACCTTAAGTGGTGATGGACCAGTATCATTCCAGCAGGAAGCTGGACCACTTATTTGCCACGGCCAGGCGTGAACATTGAACGGCCCCACATCAAACATTGAATTGATTTACTATTTAACTTTCACACATAGAACGAATAAAAAATACAAGTCTTGAGTCCATTTTTGGATGGAACTATTCGGCAGCTGAAACAACAAGTTTGTTATTTTTTCTTTCTGGCTGCACTTTGCATGCTGAAACAATGAGCATTGGGGTTATCCTGTCAGTTTAAAGGAGAGCAGAGGCTAGAAGAGTTGAAGGAATACTAATTCACTTTATTTATTTATTCTAAATAGAAAATGCAAAGTTGCTTTTTATAGCTAAAATGATAAGCAATATGAAAACACATGTTGGCCATCCAAATAAGAGAACCAGTTTTCTAGTAATGTAAGTTAAAATTTTTTGTAAGACTTATACTTATCTAAATACTTATCATGATTTATTTAAAACTTCTAAAAAAATATTTGGAGAATATTGCCAAGTGTAATACTATTTTGATATGTGGAGCTAGGGGATATGAGATTTGCATGGAGTGAATTGTGGAGGATTACATGATTTTCTTTTATTCCCATCAGCGGATTCTCCATTACCTTGGGAGATCTGGTTGAATTTTTTTTATTTGTTCTTATTGTTTGGAGCTTAGAATGTTCCGTTTAATTTAGAATTGAAAATCTCAATGATTTGTTGCCTCCTTATTCTGGGGTTTTGAATTGGTGAATTTGCTATTAGTTTCTGTCTTTGCTAATTCTCATTTCATGGCCTCACATTTTTTTTGTATTGATTTGAGCTTTTTGATGGAAACTTTTGGTAGCTTCTAAAATAATATTTGAATTTTTTTTTGCTGTCTAAATCTGTGAGTATCTTCTGGATCAATGAATTTGGCGAATAATCCATCATTGGAATCCTTCTGGATTAGAGTGGCACTGCTTATTATCATTGTAATTGAGATATAATCAACTAAGTAGGAGGAAAGTTAGTACATTCTGTTATATCTATTTTGATATTAAAAGAATATTCTTTTAAATCTATCTGGATATTATAAGAGTATTCCTAGGTTTGGTTGTTTTATTGGCCAAATCTTACTTAATTATCATCTCTTCAAACTGCATTGCTTCTATTTTAAAATTGATGCTAAATTGCCTGAATTGTCGCCCACACTGTTGATTGATAAACGGCCAGCTTTCTGATTTAAACCTGATTACTGTACTATTTGTTAGATTTGAAGATATTTATATTTGGAATATCATTTTAGGCCTGCTGTCGAGTAGCATAAAACAATGGACTATACATGTATTATTTTCAATATTGCTTTTAATAAGATTTTAGAATTTCATTTCGATTTTTGCTATTGCATTTAAAAGGAGTCATCAAAATTTATTGTTTTTAACTCATCCACTTTAACTTACAGTTTTCTTATTTTATGTACTGTCCTTCTTTTCACTGCTTATCTGTGAGTACATTGTAGGTATGCTATGCATGAGTTAGGCCTTTCTTCTCGTAAGCCTTTCAGAAAATGTGCTAGAGTAGTTGGAGAGGTAAAATCATTATCTTTCTTGCTATTCATTTTGTTTGCAAGTGGTCAATTGTTTTTTTTTACTCCTTTGATTTAATCATTTTAATTGTTGGTACAAGGTTTTATTCTTTATTTGAAGCTTTATTTTGTTGGCCGTTACTAGGTTTTGGGTAAATTTCATCCTCATGGAGATACTGCTGTGTATGAATCCCTTGTCAGAATGGCACAGGTATTATTGGAATTTGGTATACATAATTATTTTTGTCTTGTTCACTTGAACTTGAGATGGATTTCCACTGCTTACGATTTCATTTTGAACCTGACTATAGCTACATTATAATTCTCCCGGTTAGAGTAAACAATTTGTCTTTGCAAAATCAGTGGCTGGGATCTTGTGTTTTTTTTAAAAATTTACGCGTTAGAAATATTTACAAGCAATTAAAGATAGAAAATGAAAAGCTGAATATCACAACACCTAAGCACTGATGGACTAGTGATGCTAAATTAAAAAATATGATCAGTATATTTTGCACGCCCCAACATACATGTTTTGGAACTAAGACATAAAATGAAGAGCATGGTAATTGAAGAGTTGTAAAGTACATCAATGCAACCAAGTAGATGCTGAATACAACCGTATAAAAGAAAGTTTGCAGGAAATAAATATTGTAAAAATCTATGAACGGATTCAATGGAATGTGGCATGCAACCTTTAAAAAATGTGAAATGTTAGAAGTAGCTATAACAGTGTATCAATGTATTCAAGTGAGCGCCAATCATAACTTTAAAATGAATATTGTAGTAAGTGTAAGTTATTTTAGTTTTAACAATATATAAATGCACTCAAGCGAGTTCAAACTTCAATTTTCAAATGGGAAGAACTTTTAGATAAAGTAAATACAGAAATATAAATGTTAGTTCTTTGATGAGACACATTCATTTGATTGAGAGGTTTGGTTGATAGTAATAATATTAAATGCATGAGATGAGATTGGGCTAAGAATTATTGTAAGGTAGTAAAACATATAGTGTGCGAGAGAGGGAGAGAGAACCATACCAATAAGCACACAAAGATTTAGTGTATTTGGAATGAATGTAGCTTTTTTTTATAAAGGTAGTTATAAATTTGCTGTGGAGAAAGCAATTTATTTAAAAGTTGAAAATATTATAAATATTTATTTTGAAATGGTTGGTCATCAAGTTTCTTATAACTAGCATAATTTAGCATATCTAATTTTCAAATTTAGCTTCTCACACATAATTTTTTGAAATATGGCGAGAGAGTGTGAGCCAAATGGATGTGTGACAGCTGTATAAAATATAAAATAGTGAAAAAGCTGCCCCAAATAGACCCTTAGTGTTTTGCTTATTTAAAGTCGTCATTTTTTCTTCAAGATCCTCATTGGAATTTTGCTAACAGCCTCCATTAGTCATGGAGATAACAAGCTTTACAATTGCTCCTTTTCATAGTCTTAGGATTAACCTCCTTGAATCAAGTGACTTTTTTTCAAATCAAATAAGAAACTGAAAGAAAGATGGGCATACAAACTAGAGCACTTTCTGAAAAATATACACGAATAAGCTCAATATGATGTTACAATGGGAAGCTCTACCACATCAACCTTTTGCCAAGACTTAAAAAAAAATACATGGAAATAATTTTTAGGAGTTCAAAAATAAAAACAAAGTTTTGAATATAAAATTTTTTCTTAAAGGAAGAGATTTTTAAAATGATTTTTTCCCTAAAAGTAAAAATAAAAATTTTCGTTTGGGGGGATCAAACCAATGGAAAGCACAAGTTCTAAAGAAAATGGTTTAATAAAGAGTGAAAAAGAAGCTCAACCTTTTGAATTTTGCAAACAAACTACTTGAATCTTTCAAAAGTTTTATCAAGAGATGCTTTGGAAACTTGGAAAACTAAAAAACTTCAAGTTCTTTCACAAGCATTAGCCATTTTTTCACTATAGGAGGGGCATATATTGACCCAGAAATGTCACTTTGCCATGACATTTATGATAAACAATTGATTTATGAATTTTGAAAATTTGCAAACAAAATATCTTGCAAAATCTTCTTGTATGAATTTATGATCTCATAATAAGTTTAGAGTAGGATAAGAAAATATTAAATTATCTTATCAAATTTTTTTTTGAAATCCTTCTGTAAAATTTACATCCAAATATGATTGAAGTCACATCAATCGTCGGATTTCTATTTGAATTTAGTTAGCCATATTGGCAGGCCTTTTCCATTTCAGCCAATTGTTCTTGACTATGTAAATACTTGATTTTGTAAGTTTATTATATTGAAGATTATGTAATATTGAGTATAATGCGGGAAAAATTAATTCCATAAACTATCATAATGAATATTTTATGGCTATTAAAGTTTTTCAATTAATTTTCTTAGTTCGCCATAATTTTGTTATTTCAATGATTTTGTGTGGAGTTTAAAATTCAATCTTGCGAGTTGTGTTTGGTATGGCAAATTCTTTTCTGCTTTTCATGCAGTTATTCGTCTTCATTTATGATTGAGCTCAATTTTTTTTGCACTAAATCTGTCTGAAATACAATTGAAGAGAATTAAGTAGATTTTTTTCTTTATAATGTTTATATTCATCAATACTACATACGGTGAAAAAATTCCAGCAGGTTTCTTGAAACTATCAGTCATAGCTAATCTCTTTCCTGTTTGCAGATCATCTAATTCTGTTGTGCTGAGCAGAAATCTCATGCACCTTTGGTGCAGATAAAAGTTAAGGAAGATGTTTCAATGCCTATAGATTTGCTTTGGCATTTGAGCTTCCATCCCATATTCATTATATGGTAAACTAGTGATGGAGAGCAAGGTTTTTGGTCCTATTGAAGAGCTTTGAACCACCTTTTTTAACTCTTTGTGTGCATTTCTGTTGCTTAAGATTCTTGTCCCAATTGTGTCCTTCCAAGCAAAGGCAAGGAATTTTCTTGATACCGCTTTCTGTACCAATACAATTCCATGATGCAATTTGCTATGTGCATATTTGTATCTGTTAACCATCCCGCTGTAATGAACTAGTACTTTATTATTATTGTTTTGGTATTACGTAATGATTATGTCCTTGATATTCTGTTGTAATAATTCAAAGGTATTTTTCTAGAATTTTTCTATGCGGTGCCCGCTTATTCAAGGACATGGGAACTTTGGGTCTGTTGATGCTGATCCTCCTGCAGCAATGCGATACACTGAATGCAGGTTGGAGGTAGGCTCTTGGAGTGTTTATCTTGATTGAATCTGGCAACTGCTTCCTATTTCATCACCATTAATGTTATATACTCAACATTTTAGTTTTCATATTTTTTAGCTTGTAGCAGTTCATATCTAAGAACTGCAATTCATTATTCTCAAAATTGATAGTCTAAGTTTTCATGTAATTATTATTTCTGCTATAGCAATACTAACCGAACATGCCTTTTAAATTGTTTGTCAGAGATGAGCTTGTTTTCTGAGACCCATGGTAGTCATTTTTAATCAGCAGAGAAGCAAGATGTGGCACTAATAAGTGAATCAAACAAAAACCTGTTTTTTTTGCTTTACGAAACTGCTCAACCGGTTGTAACATATGCACCATGAGATAGCAAGCCGTTGAACATGTTACTGACATGGATGCTTAGATCCTTGGTTTGAAGCAATGGTTTAAAAACTAATATTGCAAAAAATAGTGCATTGTACACATAATTTTGACATCTTTTTTTTTTCATTTTAATTTCTTTGCTGTAGTTGTTAATTCTTAGAATTTCCTTCAAATTAATTGAAGTTCTATTGTTCACTAAAATTATAATCTCATCTTTTATCTGCAGGCCGTCACTGAAGCCATGCTTTTGATGGATTTAGAACAGAATACTGTAGACCTTCATATGCTTACTATTTATTTCCTTTTCTGGAATCTGTATGCTTATTTTCTCTCTTTAATGGGAAGTCCATATGCATTTATTTTGATCGGTACATAATTTTTTCAGGTTGACTTTGTTCCAAATTTTGACAATTCACAAAAGGAGCCATCTCTTTTGCCAGCTCGTGTTCCTACTTTATTGCTAAATGGTTCTTCTGGAATTGCGGTTTGTTTTATTTTTATAGATTTTATGGTTTAACATCTGTATTCTTTCATTTTGATATCCCACTTGTGTTGGAGGACGATTGTGTTAAGACTTTCATTTGGGCTGAGCTTGATTTGGTTCAGTCAATCTAATCCGTTTTGTCCGATTTTTGGCTTGATTTATGTTGTACTTAATACTTCATCTATATGCTCATGGGAGGAAGATGACTTGACCAAGGCCAATTCACCGTGGTCTGGGCCAAGTTGGGTGCATATTTTTAGCGCAAACGACAAAATGAAAAGCCCTCAAACTAAGCAAGTTTGAAGACAATTTATATAAAGTTTTAATGTGTGTTATTCTTTGCTTCTGTAATCAACCTGGCAATCATCATGTCTACTTCTATAATTATGAATTATATACAGCTTTAATTATCTACATAATGCATATTGTTTATAAATATAGTTAGTTTATTTATAATATTATATGATATGTTGAATTTATTATATTAAGAAAATCTCCCTTTATAACATATTAGAATATTTACAAACAAATTGACATAATAAAACAATTTATTTCGCAATAGCATTCTATATTAAAATTATTGTTATCATAAAATATGACATTAATTTTTTGTATTTATTACATTTTATGACAAATTATAGATATATAAAATGGCTATTTCAATTATTTTTTGGGCCTATCTGGGTTCATGTTTTTTTCTTTTTTAGTAATGTGCGTGAACAAAAACATTATAGAACTAGTTTTTTGGCAAAAATGATAGTTAAGAAGCTATGAACTGTTAAATTATATATTGTTGATTACTTGATTTTACATCATATAATTAATTTTATTACTTAATTTGGTGGAAAAATTAATGGCACTCTTTTCTACATTTCAAATTAATTTTCATAAAGAATTCTACCTACTTGAGTTCACGTTACGTTAATATTTTTCCCTTGGTTTAGGACAATATGTGTGTGTCTATATATGTATATATATATTGCTAAAACTTCATAGTCCCTTTGTGTCTTCATATGAAGCATGGGCCAAAATAACCCGCTGAATCTTTTTATACTTTTAGNCTTGGTTTAGGACAATATGTGTGTGTCTATATATGTATATATATATTGCTAAAACTTCATAGTCCCTTTGTGACTTCATATGAAGCATGGGCCAAAATAACCCGCTGAATCTTTTTATACTTTTAANTAATATTTTTCCCTTGGTTTAGGACAATATGTGTGTGTCTATATATGTATATATATATTGCTAAAACTTCATTGTCCCTTTGTGACTTCATATGAAGCTTGGGCCAAAATAACCCGCTGAATCTTTTTATACTTTTAGATGGTGTTTGGTAGCATGCTATTTATTGGATTTAGCCTTGGAGGTAGCTTAAATCCATCCAAACACCAAAAAAAAAAAAAATCCAATGCTCTGTTAACTTCAATTCTTCCGTGTACCGTTATTTTTCTCCTGTGATCAGTCATTGTGATGATGTAAATCCGAGTAGTAGGCGGGGTTATTTTGCTATTGATCACAACTTCTGTGAGATTAGGATTTGATAAATCTGAACTTATCGGATTTAATAAACCTTATTTAATTTAAAACTTAGTTGCAGCCAAACATCACCTTAAATTAATAAACTAATTATGTTTATATTGCTTGGTTCATTGTTCTTTATGCTTGATCTTTCTTATTGTAATTTTAGGTTGGGATGGCAACAAATATTCCACCTCATAATCTTTGTGAGCTTGTGGATGCTCTCACCGCGCTGATTCATAATCCTGATGCTTCGGTAAGCATGTCATCCTTTTTTTATATGAATTTTACCAGATGGCTGTTTGATATATCAGTAAGTTGATTGATGGGAAGACAACTATTTTTTTTTTTGGCGTTCTTGTATGACTTACAGATTATCATAATCTGCAAACCCTATCTATTTATTTTCTTGAAGNAAACCCTATCTATTTATTCTTTTGAACTTTCTAAAATTTCCTTATTTGCACTGCTATGCTAAAATCCTTTTTGAAGTCGCTGATCATAATATTTTGCCTAAAGCTTCAAGAACTGCTGGAGTACATGCCTGGGCCAGACTTCCCAACAGGAGGGCTGATTATGGGAAATATTGGGTACCACTGATTTCTTTTTTTTTGTATGCCATGTTTTCTTCTCTTTATCTAAAAGTTGGGTTACTTTTTTCTTCTTGTACTCAAGAATTTTGGAAGCATATAGAACTGGTCGGGGGCGTATAGTAATTAGAGGGAAGACTGAAGTGGAGTCCGTTGATGAGAAGACAAAACGAGTAGCAATTGTCATTAAAGAGGTCACACTAACTCTTTCTTCATGAAATTTTATATCCTTTTGCTTGTTTGCATCATTGGCTTGTGTATTTACCTCACACACGCGCACACACACAACAACAACAACAAGAAGTTTTCATCTAATTAAGTGGGGTCAGCTACATGATTTTTTTTTCACCATTGCGTCTTATTAAGTGTCATATTTTCATTTAATTCTATCATTTTAAGATCATTTTTAGTACAATATGCCTATATCTTTTTAGGCCAACCTCTGTATTTCTTAACTTAANAATATTTCTTTTGAAATGGTTGGTCATCAAGTTTCTTATAACTAGCATAATTTAGCATATCTAATTTTCAAAGTTAGCTTCTCACACATAATTTTTTGAAATATGGCAAGAGAGTGTGAGCCAAATGGATGTGTGACAGCTGTATAAAATATAAAACAGTGAAAAAGCTGCCCCAAATAGACCCTTAGTGTTTTGCTTATTTAAAGTCCTCATTTTTTCTTCAAGACTCATGGAATTTCGCTAACAGCCTCCATTAGTCATGGAGATAACAAGCTTTACAATTGCTCCTTTTCATAGTCTTAGGATTAACCTCCTTGAATCTTTTTGTGGCAAAGTCAAACCCTCAAGTGACTTTTTTTCAAATCAAATAAGAAACTGAAAGAAAGATGGGCATACAAACTAGAGCACTCTCTGGAAAATATACACGAATAAGCTCAATATGATGTTACAATGGGAAGCTCTACCATATCAACCTTTTGCCAAGACTAAAAAAAAAATACATTGAAATAATTTTTAGGAGTTCAAAAATAAAAACAAAGTTTTGAATATAAAATTTTTTCTTAAAGAAAGAGATTTTTAAAATGATTTTTTACCTAAAATTAAAAATAAAAAATTTTCGTTTGGGGGGATCAAACCAATGGAAAGCACAAGTTCTAAAGAAAATGGTTTAATAAAGAGTGAAAAAGAAGCTCAACCTTTTGAATTTTGCAAACGAACTACTTGAATCTTTCAAAAGTTTTATCATGAGATGCTTTGGAAGCTTGGAAAACTAAAAATCTTCAAGATCTTTCACAAGCATTAGCCATTTTTCCACTATACGAGGGGCATGTATTGACCCAGAAATGTCACTTTGCCATGACATTTATGATAAACAATTGATTTATGAATTTTGAAAATTTGCAAACAAAATATCTTGCAAAATCTTCTTGTATGAATTTATGATCTCATAATAAGTTTAGAGTAGGATAAGAAAATATTAAATTATCTTATCAAATTTTTTTTTGAAATCCTTCTGTAAAATTTACATCCAAATATGATTGAAGTCACATCAATCGTCGGATTTCTATTTGAATTTAGTTAGCCATATTGGCAGGCCTTCTCCATTTCAGCCAATTGTTCTTGACTATGTAAATATTTGATTTTGTATGTTTGTTATATTGAAGATTATGTAATATTGAGTATAATGCGGGAAAAATTAATTCCATAATTATCATAATGAATATTTTATGGCTATTAAAGTTTTTCAATTAATTTGCTTAGTTCGCCATAATTTTGTTATTTCAATGATTTTGTGGAGTTTAAAATTCAATCTTGCGAGTTGTATTTGGTATGACAAATTTTTTTCTTCTTTTCATGCAGTTATTCGTCTTCATTTATGATTGAGCTCAATTTTTTTGCACTAAATCTGTCTGAAAAACAATTGAAGAGAATTAAGTAGATTTTTTTTCTTTATAATGTTTATATTCATAAATACTACATAAGGTGAAAAAATTCCAGCAGGTTTCTTGATACTATCAGTCATAGCTAATCTCTTTCCTGTTTGCAGATCATCTAATTCTGTTGTGCTGAGCAGAAATCTCATGCACCTTTGGTGCAGATAAAAGTTAAGGAAGATGTTTCAATGCCTATAGATTTGCTTTGGCATTTGAGCTTCCATCCCATATTCATTATATGGTAAACTAGTGATGGAGAGCAAGGTTTTTGGTCCTATTGAAGAGCTTTGAACCACCTTTTTTAACTCTTTGTGTGCATTTCTGTTGCTTAAGATTCTTGTCCCAATTGTGTCCTTCCAAGCAAAGGCAAGGAATTTTCTTGATACCGCTTTCTCTACCAATACAATTCCATGATGCAATTTGTTATGTGCATATTTGTATCTGTTAACCATCCCGCTGTTATGAACTAGTACTTTATTATTATTGTTTTGGTATTGCGTAATGATTATGTCCTTGATATTCGGTTGTAATAATTCAAAGGTATTTTTCTAGAATTTTTCTATGCGGTGCCCGCTTATTCAAGGACATGGGAACTTTGGGTCTGTTGATGCTGATCCTCCTGCAGCAATGCGATACACTGAATGCAGGTTGGAGGTAGGCTCTTGGAGTGTTTATCTTGATTGAATCTGGCAACTGCTTCCTATTTCATCACCATTAATGTTATATACTCAACATTTTAGTTTTCATACTTTTTAGCTTGTAGCAGTTCATATCTAAGAACTGCAATTCATTATTCCCAAAATTGATAGTCTAAGTTTTCATGTAATTATTATTTCTGCTATAGCAATACTAACTGAACGTGCCTTTTAAATTGTTTGTCAGAGATGAGCTTATTTTCTGAGACTCATGGTAGTCATTTTTAATCAGCAGAGAAGCAAGATGTGGAACTAATAAGCGAATAAAACAAAAAACTGTTTTTTTTGCTTTACAAAACTGCTCAACCGGTTGTAACATATGCACCATGAGATAGCAAGCTGTTGAACATGTTACTGACATGGATGCTTAGATCCTTGGTTTTAAGCAATGGTTTAAAAATTAATATTGCAAAAAATCGTGCATTGTACTCATAATTTTGACCTCTTTTTTTTTTCATTTTAATTTCTTTGCTGTAATTGTTAATTCTTTGAATTTCCTTCAACTTAATTGAAGTTCTGTTGTTCACTAAAATTATAATCTCATCTTTTATCTGCAGGCCGTCACTGAAGCCATGCTTTTGATGGATTTAGAACAGAATACTGTAGACCTTCATATGCTTACTATTTATTTCCTTTTCCGGAATCTGTCTGCTTATTTTCTCTCTTTAATGGGAAGTCCATATGCATTTATTTTGGTCGGTACATAATTTTTTCAGGTTGATTTTGTTCCAAATTTTGACAATTCACAAAAGGAGCCATCTCTTTTGCCAGCTCGTGTTCCTACTTTATTGCTAAATGGTTCTTCTGGAATTGCGGTTTGTTTTATTTTTATAGATTTTATGGTTTAACATCTGTATTCTTTCATTTTGATATCCCACTTGTGTTGGAGGACGATTGTGTTAAGACTTTCATTTGGGCTGAGCTTGATTTGGTTCAGTCAATCTAATCCGTTTTGTCCGATTTTTGGCTTGATTTATGTTGTACTTAATACTTCATCTATATGCTCATGGGAGGAAGATGACTTGACCAAGGCCAATTCACCATTGGTCTGGGCCAAGTTGGGTGCATATTTTTAGCGCAAACAACAAAATGAAAAGCCCTCAAACTAAGCAAGTTTGAAGACAATTTATATAAAGTTTTAATGTGTGTTATTTTTTGCTTCTGTAATCAACCTTCTATAATTATGAATTATATACAGTTTTAATTATCTACATAATGCATATTGTTTATAAATATAGTTAGTTTATTTATAATATTATATGATATGCTGAATTTATTATATTAAGAAAATCTCCCTTTATAACATATTAGAATATTTACAAATAACTTGACATAATAAAACAATTTGTTTCGCAATAGTATTCTATATTAAAATTATTGTTATCATAAAATATGACATTACTTTTTTGTATTTATTACATTTTATGACAAATTATAGATATATAAAATGGCTATTTCAATTATTTTCTGGGCCTATCTGGATTCATGTTTTTTTCTTTTTTAATAATGTGCGTGAACGAAAACATTATAGAACTAGTTTTTTGGCAAATATGATAGTTAAGAAGCTATGAACTGTTAAATTATATATTGTTGATTACTTGATTTTACATCATATAATTAATTTTATTACTTAATTTGGTAGAAAAATTAATGGCACTCTTTTCTACATTTCAAATTAATTTTCATAAAGAATTCTACCTATTTGAGTTTACGTTAATATTTTTCCCTTGGTTTAGGACAATATGTGTGTGTCTATATATGTATATATATATTGCTAAAACTTCATAGTCCCTTTGTGTCTTCATATGAAGCATGGGCCAAAATAACCCGCTGAATCTTTTTATACTTTTAGACGGTGTTTGGTAGCATGCTATTTATTGGATTTAGCCTTGGAGG
>JXCR01084874.1:86947-97210 GCA_002079205.1 Phalaenopsis hybrid cultivar | reverse complement strand
AACTTCTCAATAAATGTATAGCTTCCATAGTGGACCTGCCCGACATAAATCCAAATTGATTATGAGAAATCTTGATCAGGTTCGTCATTATTTTCATGCCGTCGACTCTTAATTTATGGATGGCAATTTTTTTTNTAAATGTATAGCTTCCATAGTGGACCTGCCCGACATAAATCCAAATTGATTATGAGAAATCTTGATCAGGTTTGTCATTATTTTCATGCCGTCGACTCTTAATTTATGGATGGCAATTTTTTTAAAAAAAACTCAAAATTAAGTTATTTTTATATGTTGAGTAACTAGTGCCTTAACCACAAACTTTTATCCAAAGTGTTCTCCGTTATTAAGAGGGGGTAATTAACTTTCGGGTCTTGCGCTTATTAGAAATCTCTAATCAAAGTAAATAGTCTATGGATATTGTTTTATTTTAAATATAATCAATCTTTTGCAAATTTGATACGGAAACACACAAAACTCTAAGATGAGCTTTTTGGGTGAATTGTTCGAGCCCGCAATAAATGATTGTGATGTAATATAAACATATATATATTAAAAAAGCCCAAGGGAAATATATTAAAAAACAAAATGATATAGATAGGCTGTATGAGTGGGCCTAGATAGGTATCCACCCACACGGTACAACACAAAAAAAAGTAATGATACATGTAATACCAAAATAAGTCAAAACCACCATTATGGACGACTCAATTTAGTCTTGACTCTTCCTCTAGTTCTAAGAACGGAGCTAGCCAACAAATTGGGGAGTTGCGTGCCATTACCAGAAGTAACCAATGTGTCATCCATTAGATTTCTGAGCTTAAGTAGGTCACCATTCTTCTTCTTCCTCCTGGGTGTGTAAACCTGCCATTCCTTGTTTGAAGACTGGGTCATCTGATTAGTATATTGATCAACAGATTGTCGGACATGTGCCTGACTAACATTAACGACTTGCTCGTTTAGATGAGGTGGTAGAACTGTAGTAGAAGGATTACCAACCGTTATAACCATATTAGGTTGTAGTGTAAGTAAAGTATGAATTGTCGCCTCTGTACTGAATACTTTATGGGGTGAGGAGTTGCAAGACTCTTGATTATCGGTCTGAACATTTTCCTTAGTATTGTTTTCAATAATGTTTGAAGGTGTAGGTTGCTCCGCAGAGCCATCCGACAACACATCAACTGCAGAAAAAAAAATAGTATTTCCAGGAGGGGGTCTATAGGAGCAATTAAATCAGACACCAATTCCTGCCTTGTGGTAATTTCCTCCACAGGTGGGGTCAATGTGTCCAAAAGAGTGTGGTTAGAATCATCCTTATTCGCATGAGCTGTAGATTTCATGTTAGGATGAAGCCTGTAGCATTTGTCAAGGATATGCCCAAACATCTTACTGTGGGTACAATAAAAATGTTTATGTTCCATGATAATTTGTTGTCAATATCCATTATGTGTTGTGCCCAGTCAAACTTTTGTAATATCAGGTAAAATGATATCCCGTTCCCAAGTATTCTGGCAACAGAATGCCTGATTAGATTGAAGGTAGGTAGATCAAGCTTCAGAGGATCCTAAAGTATGACCCCAATAGATTTAATAATCTAATGATTAAAAAAATATAGCTTGTGTTCAGGTAAACTAAACCATACTGGTACAGTGAGAGGTTCAAGATTTCGGTCAAAATCAGGAGTTCACTTGAGTAACTTCATTAACTTTTCCGCAGTGTTAAGATATTTTTTTGAGAAAACCTGAGCGTAGTTTTCAGCCATGGTTAACTGAATTAACACATGTCTCTCCATCAAAGAGACCCATTTTCCACTTGCTTATAAGTTTGAGGTCATCAAAACTCTTTCTGATTACATACATAAGACACATGTCTCCCCATCAAAGAGACTCACTTTCCACCTGTTTATAAGTTTGAGGTCATCAAAGCTCTTTCTGATTACATACGTAAGTGGGTGTCGCCACTGAAATTTTTCAATAAGGGTGAATTTGATTTTGTCAGTCAAGGTTGAAATTTCTAAATCAGAGAAAAAAAGTGTTGCTTTTCCACATTTCATACTTGCCTTCTTAAGAAAAGGGTAATCACCGGTACATTCCTTATAGCTTGAGGGGAAGACTACAATCGACTCCACCAGGTGATTACTCACCACGTGGGCGAAGGAGGCATTGCCAGGTTTAAACAAAGGAGGGAGCTCACCCATCCAGCAGGGAGAAAGTTCACCTGCAATGAGGGAGGAAGGAGAGGGAGGAGTTTTGCGACTTTGTTGAGAGGAGAGGAGCGTAGCTGCGAGCCGTTGCTAGGGCTGTCTAGCCGTGCGAAGGAGGGGAACCGAAGGAGACGAGATTTGTGTCTGAGTGCGTCAATGGGAGAGGAGGAAGAAGTCGCAGAAACTGAGCCAAAAAACGGATTTTCTAAGCTGTAGAAGACGAGTCGCGATCGACCCTATAACCCGTCCTTCATCGAGCAACGAACACAAAGGCGCAGCTTGACGAAACTCAGACGGGGACGACGGAAGACGAAACGTAGCAAACTCCTTTTTTTCGAGCGTGAAATTACCGTAGTAGAGGCTAGGGTTCGCTGTGAGGTGAAACCCTCGCAGGCCTCCCGTTTTCGCCATTGTCATCAGAAATCCCAACTCAAGGGCTAATATATTAAAACTGAAAAGATACAAAATATTGTATTAGAAGGCCTAAAAGAAAGCCTAACTCACATGATAAACCACACATAAATCCCAATAAAGCAAAGATACATAAATGTAAAAAAACAAAATACCACCATAGGGCGCAAAAGTGCTAGAGACGTCCAATTTTAGTCCTCCCTCTGCCTCTAGTTTTCGGAAGTGAGCTGGCTAACAAATTAGTAAGGTGAGTACCTTTGCCCGAAGGAACCAAAGTATCATCCATTAGATTCCTAAGATCAAGTAAGTTTCCATTTTTCTTTTTCCTCCTGAATGTGTAGATCTATCATTCCTCATCCGATGATTGACTCATCTGATCAATAGATTATTTCAAAGTTGGCCGGATATATATAGTTTGTTGCACATCATGATCCCCATGAACCTGAGTAACATTAACAACTTGCTCAACTTGATGAGGCGGTAGTGAAACAGTAGAAGTATTGCTATCTGTAATATCGGTGATAGGTTCTAGGACAGGTGGGGTTTGAAGAATCTCCCTCTCCCCCATGATAGGAGATTGCAAAGACGAGGGAGCTATAATATTGTGTGGGAACTGAATGGTTGTCATATTACCTGTGAGAATAGGACGTCTTCAGGGATATCCTTGATGATTCATAGTGTTAATAACTTGGAGCTGATCAGGTGGAGATGATGACATTGAAAACTGGAGTGACCGAATGTACGACAGTTCAAACAATACAAAGGAAAATGCTCAATCACTACCTTTTACCAATATCCATGGTGATGTGTGCCCAACCAAATTTCTTCAAAAGCGGATGAAGTAATGTCTTTTTCAACAAGTACTCTGGCTTCAGATGGACGTGAAATATTAAAAGTAGGAATGTCTGTTTTAAGTGACTTACCATAATTTGAGGCAATAGAGTATAACACTTTTTGAGTAAAATAATGGAATTTCAAACTAGAGAGACGAATCCAAACCGGAATGATTGGTGGTTTCGTCTGTGGGTCAAAATCCACAGATCATTTCAGAATCTTCATTGCTTAGTTATCAATCCAGATTATTCTTCTAGCAAATAAGCGCGCGTAATCTTCTTCATTATTAAGTTGTATAAGAATGTGTTTTCAATCTAACAGTCCAATTTTTCATTCCCCAACAAGGTTCATAAGCTCAAATTCCTTACGAATCAGCTCCATTTTGGGATGATTATATAGAAATTTCCTGACTAAATTCAATCGACAGGAGGAAGCAAGTTGAATACATTCGACTTCTGCAAAAAATATGGCAGACTTCTCATTCTTCCTACCAGGTTTCTTGATGTCTTTCGCCTACTCAAACGAATAAGGGAAAAATCACGATTTAGGTGTACCTGAGGCGTGGACACTGCAAGGGCAGCAACATACGATATGTCCGAAGCCATCCCCAATAGATGGAGGTGCGGCGTAAGAACAATGAAGAAAGCAAAGCAGAGAGAAAAATCCGAATCAGAACAGGGAGCAAGAGCAGAAACCCCTCTGTGAAGCCCTTGCGATTTCAGCTCGAGCCCGAGGATTGCAGACAAGAAACAAAAAATAATCCCTGCAAGTCGATCAGAGGGCAAAGCAGAAAGTCGCAGAAGTTGAAGCCGCGGAAGTCGCATCAGACGGTCAAGACGAAGCTGCAGAAGACGGTCGAAACCGCAGAAGATGGATGAGCTGAAGACGGTCGGAGCGAAGCCGCAGAAGTCGAAACCGCTGAACAGGCGCAACTTGACGAACTCTACGAAGACGACGAGCCGCGAACGTGAACAGAGGAGCGAACTCCCCTTCTTCTTCGCGCGAAAAAACTGTAGCAGAGGCTAGGGTTCGCCGTCAGGCGAAACCCTAGCAGGGCCTATATATATATATATATGTGTGTGTGTGTGTGTGTGTATGTATATATATAAATGAAACCTGTTGGTAATTTTATTGCTAAAAAAAAAAAAGTGGGTGCAGATTTTGGGCACTTGAATACACTAACCAAAAAGCGAACAAAATACATCACTCACTTTGAGGGTTCCAACAACACCACACAATGAAAGCTCCAAAATACAAATACTACCACAAACCCAAAAATCTTAAAAGCAGAAACCCAAAAACTCCTATACCAATGATCAGTATATCAATGTAAGGTTATCTTTGTATGCGTGTATAGCTATTGTTAAAGCAACCTCTCACATATGGAATGTTTAAACTGTCCCCATGCAGCAACAAATTCAACTGTCTACTCGGCTTCACATAAAAAACCACTGACTCCGATCTAGCTTTTTGCCAAGTAATTTACTTGTCTGTTACCCTCTCTAGGCAAATAGCTCCAAAAAATCAGCATTGTGTTGGATATAGCATTGATCCTGTCTAAATTCCAGTTTAAATACAAGGGAGGGTCTTTTTTTCTTTGCAATATGTCTAATAGAATACTTGAATCTATTTCCATGGGTTAGTCTTACCACTTAAACAGCACGACCAACTTAATTGCCATCCAAACCGTCCAAAGCTCTGCATCCAAAGCACAAGCAACCAAACAAGGTGATTGAAAATAACAAATACATGTACCTGTATGCATTCAACACACCACCAACTCCAGTATTTTCAGATGTCCAGCTGCCATCTGTATTGGCTTTAATCCAAGGAAAGGAATGCCTTCTTTTGAAATTGTTGCCCATAACAGCATCCCAACCATCAAATAAGCGGGGTTTGTTGATAGCACTCCTTCCTCTTTTATATCAACATCCCCATGCTTAGTAGCATTCCTTGTTAACCATGTGA
This sequence comes from Phalaenopsis hybrid cultivar, assembly GCA_002079205.1. Lineage (NCBI taxonomy): Eukaryota > Viridiplantae > Streptophyta > Magnoliopsida > Asparagales > Orchidaceae > Phalaenopsis > Phalaenopsis hybrid cultivar. The sequence continues at coordinate 91,797 of JXCR01084874.1, read as the reverse complement.
ACAACCACATGCCAATAAAAGGTATCAACATATTAACGTGATAAGTATAATGGGAATGATTCCAATTATCCTTGCGTTGTTTAAGGCCCTCCCGACACATGATTGCGTTGTTTAAATCCACTCAGGGTGCATGTCTGCACTTTAGTTTATTTTGACTGTTCAAGAACTTCAAACTTTCACGATCTGTGAATAAAACGAACTCACTCGTCAGTGGGTAGGGACTCTAGTGATTAAGATCTCTCATGTTCACATGGAACTCATTGTCGTAAGTCGAATATTTCATCTTGGACTCATTCAACTTCTACTGAAGAATGTTATAGGGTGGCCTCTTTGGCTCAATACTATCTGGATCCTCACATTGGAGGCGTCACACTCCACCTCAAATAGCTGATTGAAGTCCGGTGATGCCAATATTAATGCCCGAGTCACTTTCTCCTTCAGTGTATCAAAATTGGTATGAGCTGCATATGTCTTTTAGAATTTCTTACCTTTCAAAATTTCGGTTTTAGGATTTATGATGGTGTTAAAGTTCCAGATGAATCGCCTATAGAATGATGTCAGCGCAAAAATTGTCTCAAATCAATAAAAGACTGAGGTGCTGCTCAGCTCACAATTGCCTCAATCATCGTGGGATCCATTTGAATGCATGCATTAGACATAACATTGCCCAAAAAGGTTACCTTTGATGTCAGGAAATGTCACTTCTTTGAATGGGCGTATTGTTTCTTTAATCCCAAAACCTCGTCGACTATCCTTAGGTGCGTAAGTACTCCTCCTCGGATCTGCTGTATACTAGAATATCATCAATGTACACCACTACGAACTTCTCGATGTGAGCTTGAACACTTGATTCATCAATCTGTTGAACGTGTTCAGTGTATTAGATAACTTGAAAGGCATGACTACCCACTCCTATACTCCATCTCGGGCCTTGAAAGCGGCTTTCACTCTTCCCCTGTACTCATTCAGACCTGGTGATATCTGCCCGCGTAAGTCGATCTTGAAAAGGATAATAACTCCATGCAACAGATCCAAGAGATAGTTTAGGCGAGGCTTGGGTATCTTGTATTTGATAGTAATATTATTGAAGACTTGATTGTCGATGCACATTCTCTTGGTACATCAAGGTGGGGACAAGACACGGGCTGGTTCTTTGACGAAACCCTCGTAGAGATCCTGTAATTGTAGTTGAAATTCTTTATATTATGCATGCCTTAATTTGTAGGCAGACCGATTTGGTAACACTGATTCGGGTATGAGATCTATGGCATGCTGAATATTTCTCAAAGGTGGCTATCCCTTTGGAAGGCTGTCGGTCATGACACCTGAAAGTCAAATAACAGGGTCTGTATGAGCGCCGATATCTCAACCTCTTACTTTGCTCCCTCTTTTAGGACCAAAGCCCATTGCCACTGAAGCCTCTCGTACCTACTGCATAATGGTGGCTCTTGGGACCGACATCTCCTTTGTGATGTCCACTTCTCTTGTGTCTTTGATAGGCAAACAAATATGCGCCTTCCATTCTTCTTAAAAGAATAAGTGTTCCTTAACCCATTGTGTTGGGTGTTCAGTCAATTGCCATGGCCTACCCAACAAAATATGACAAGCATTCATAGGTACCACGTCACACCACACCTGCTCTTTTAAATGATCTCCGATATAAAACTCAACTAAGCATTGTTGATCTATGCCCATCTCATTTTTTCTTTTCAACCAAAGTAGGATTGAGGATGATTCTGTGTGGCCAACCCAGTTTCTTCACTGTTAAAGTGTATATTACATTCTCACAACTCCCACCATCAACAATCAAACTGTAGAATTTTTCTTTCACTGTACAATTTGTGTGGAAAATACTATGCCTGAGCCACACGATGATCCTTCTTCTACTGAGTCTATAAAACCCTCCTTATGATTAGCATTTCTCCCTCGTCTCCTTGGAGCTGAATTTCCTCCTCCATACCCTCCTATGCGTACTCTTCATCCACTTCCTCGACGACGCCCTACTTCGTGAATAAACAACCGGTTCCTGAGATATCTGGAGGCTCTATGTTGATAACCAAGACACCTAAAACATTTCCTGACAAGCATAATACTGAACAAATTATCCTTTTAGGGATTTTTTTCAGTCAAATATGTCTTGTCACTTTCTTGTTTAGTCTATTCAACTTCTCCAGGTGTGTCATTATTGGTAGTTGTAGCTGTTGGTAGCTGCTGAATGAGGGCGGTTGTCTTCTTTGTCTCTGCTGTCATTCGACTTTCAAGGCTATGGTCTGGACTTCTCTCAATGACCAATTTGGTTGTAGTTGAACAATGTTGTTGATAGCTATCCTCAGGCCCCCTAAATATTGAGCTATGGTATGTAATTCTTTTTCAACCAACTCGCATTTAATCTGTAATTGTTCAAACCGTGCTGTGAACTTCCTCATTGATAGTTCTCTCTATTGTAGTTGATGGAACCTCAAAAATATATCTTGGCGGTAGTTAGGAGGTAATTATTTATTGTGTATCTTCTTTCTCATCTTCTCTCATGTTGTATATTTGTCACTTCCTTCTCTCCTTCTTTGCCTCTTCAAATTTTCCAACCACAAGGTGACACTCTTTTTCAATTTAATGACCGCAAGCTTCACCTTCTTATCTTCCGACACCTCTTTCTATTCGAATATTTTCTCGACTGACTACAATCATTCGATAAATTATCTGGACCTATAACTCCATTGATCTCTAGTACATCCACTTGTATTATAAAATTTTTGTGTCTTCCATATGTTGCCTCCTTGCTCGGCTTCTTCTGATAATAAATTTCAGAGCGTCGTAGTCTCTCTTTCTCTTCATTGAAGGCCTCCTTATGGAAGGGATTTAGATCCTCATCTTTTTCTCCCCTTTGACTCTCCATATTACAATCGAGGGTAATCTCTTCCTAGGTCTCGTCATCAATCTTTTCAAATATCTGCTGAAGTTGATGGATTTCTCGCGACATCTCTTCTCGTGTATGTTCAGACAGTTGTTTTTTTGGTGGCATGATTAGGGTTTGAGAATTGGAAGAGGGTATTTGAGGATGGGAAATAAATTTATATTTGGAGTGGAGATGGTTTGGTTATGCCCGATGCTAAGAAACCCTAAAATAGGATTAGGATTAGGCTAGTGAGTTATTCAATACCACGATGGAAAGGGAATATTATTGTTGAAATTCAAAGGTGTTACAATCAAAGACTCTTAAAATTAGGAAAAACAACGACACAAGCATGAAGGCTCCCTAGGGCAAGGTGCGGTGGTGGTGGACCGTGTGACGAGGATGTAGGAACAAAGGGTTGTATAGGTAGTAGGGAGGTTTGACAGCAGCCACGGGGAGGGTCTGGCAGACAGCATGCTGGGAAGGTAGGAAGGGAGTGGCAACTGGCAGTTTGGCAGTCGTCGGTGCGGCAGCTAGCCAGGCAGCTGTTGGAGGCAGCAGCAGTAAACAACATTGTTCTGGAGAGGTGCAGCAGCAATGGAAGGCAGGAGGGGAGGGAATATGGGAAGGTAGTGGCCACCTTGGAGAAGATACAGTAGATGCACCAACTGCTCTCGGATATAACTCTAGCAAGAGAAAAAGACGCCGATGGCAGAAATCTAAAGCAAAAACTGAACCCTAATCAGAGAAAAGAACATATATATAGTAGTAGAGAACTATCCCGCCCCTTGGGCGGCAACCCTAAACCGGGCAAAGGGTAGGCCGGCCCTTTGCCTCCTTGGCTTAACCAGTTCAGCCATTCCCGGTTGAAGAGTTTACAAAATTTGAATGTCCTGACATTGGTTCGCTATGATAGGTGCAGACAGTGAATGCTATTGTTCTTATGTGCTGCCTGCTATTGCTGATGCAAAATTTGAGTGCTGCTGACATGATGCGACGTGGCCACTTCTTTCAAATATGCTAATATGTTGCATGTTTGATGATTCTTTTACAATTCTTCGTATCTTCATCGTTATGAATGCCTCAAGGCTACTATACGTTTGTGCTTGAAACTCAATTCTTTGCACTTTCTCTGAAAGTTTTTGTTTACGCATGAAACTATAAATGTAGGGTTCTTGTGTTTGTCAAACTCTTTCTTAATTAGCTTTAACCCTTATTATATGCTGCATAAATTTTTATCCTGTTATTTATTTAATTAAATCGATAGAATTTTGCATACCTGGTGTTGACATGGTATTTTTGAAATACCTTCTCTGATCAATTGTTTGTTTTTAAGAATTGAGCATTTTTTTCTTACAATTTTCCCCAACACTATGAGATCTAATAATTGTTGTTGCCAATAATTTCCGCTAGCTGTATTGGTTTGTTAGCTCTTGTAAACAGAACATATTTAGAAGAATTGCAGTGAAATATGATGTTTCCTTGTTTACTTATTTTCAGATATTAGATGGTATAAGTGATATTCGAGATGAGAGTGATCGCACTGGGATGCGTGTTGTTATAGAGGTTTGGGGCCTTTATATATATATTTTTGTAAATTTTTAGTACTGGAACTATTACATATTGTTTCTCTTTCTCAATGATAAAAATTAAATTCATTACATAATCCATTATCTTGTAATTCTTCTCTAAACGTCTGTTATTCAGTTGAAAAGGGGTTCAGACCCAGCCATTGTGCTCAACAACCTTTACCGTCTCACAGCTTTGCAATCTAGTTTCAGTTGCAATATGGTAGGGTAAGAAATTTGGAACTTGTTTTCCATTGGAGTCAGTAAGCGTAATTTTAACAGTGGAAGAATCTGTTTTGTGAAAAATGTGATATAAGTGTTTCAGTTAAATTGGTTTATATATTTATGCTGACCATGTAGTTTTCCTTACATGACTAGAAGCATTTTTTGCC
>JXCR01084874.1:52912-86871 GCA_002079205.1 Phalaenopsis hybrid cultivar | reverse complement strand
TAGTGTTGTTATATATATATATATATATATATATATATAGCTGGTTCTCAATGTTGTTTTGTTCCGCATGATATCATTGCAGAACAAAAAATGTAAAAGGAATTCCCTATTGTTGGGAGTGATGGATGACCAGAAATTATGTCATCTACACAGATTTTTTGTGCCAATCCATTATTTCCCTATGTTACGAAATTCTCCTAAGTTTCAGATTTTGAAACAATTTCTTATAACATTTATTTTGAAATGTAAATGATTTTTTTGCCATCATTTTCATGGCAAGACATTAAATGTATATACAGTGCCATTAATCTATAGAAGAGTACTATGATCAATACGCACATTCTTGACTTTCATGATGACCAACTAATATTGGGCCTAAAAAGGAATTAACTGAGAGGTGTGTGTATATGAATGCTATGGAGTCTTCTTTGCGTGGCTGGAAGGTCTTGATTTTACCATTCCACCACCCTCCAGTTGTACTGTATCAAGTTCATATCTTGATAATATTAGTTTCATTTAGAGCACTTCATATTTTGTTGTACCTTGAGTGGGTGATTGGAATATGTACTGTACTATTTTGTTGATTATTATGCTGCAGCCATATTTAGTTTTTGTAAGTATGATATGGAATTTCTGACATTTTTATTGTGGATCTTTGTTTTTGCCTAGCATTCTTGATGGACAGCCAAAGCTGATGGGTCTGAAAGAGCTGCTTCAGGTGTTCTTCAGCCACAAAAAAAATTTTAAATTCAGTTTTCCTTAAATTTCAAGCTTTACTTCTAGGGTGTTTAGGCCATTGTACGGTTCTTTTTTTTTTTGGGTGTTAAGCTCATGAATTTGATGCCTGAATTTGGAAAAAAACATTATAAGCTCTTGTTATAATGTTTGATCTCATCGATATAATGTTGTTTGGGTGTTCAATATATGATACTGGAGTTAACCTAAACAACGATAAACAAATAATATTAGTAATGCAAAAACCTTTAGGCGGTTATAGCCAACATCACAGAAACGGAAAATAACAATACACACGACACTCGACGCACGATTAGGGCAGATCTATGGAGGTGGGTGGTGACAGCTAGGGACTTATAAAGGTGGCAACAAGGTGGTAGACGGGCATGACAACTGAGGAACAATGGTTAGAGGTGGTCCAGAGCGGCTGGAACAACCGCATGGAGGATTTTGCCGGTTGTCACAGTAGTAGGGCTGTAGGAAGAATGATTATGGGTGGCTGCAGCAAGGAGGGAGCAAGGGGGACAGTTTCAGGTGGCTGCAACAACAGTAGGGGTGTAAAAGGAAAAATTCTGGGTGGCTGGCAGTGAAGAGGCATCAAGGGGGGTGGTTCTAAGTGGTTGGAACAACAACACAAATGATTATGGTGATTGGAACAATAATAAGGATGTGGGAGGAAGGATTCTGGGTGATTAGCACTAAGGACGGGGAGGTTGGGAGAGAACGAACTGCAAGAAAACGGCTAGGACGTGCCTGTCAGGGCGCTTGCAGTGAGGAGGATGTGTGTCAGTGAAGCGGTAGGGAGCGAGATATAGCTAAAGCACCACTTGATTTTTGGAGGAAAATCACCACCTCAGAACGAGATACTGCTGGAGCACAACTCGTCTCTGGATACAATCCTAGAAGGAAAAACAGGAGATGCTGACGGCTGTCTGTTATGACTGTGCGTAAGGGCAATTTAGTCATTTGTCATTTATTAATGTTTAGTATAAATAAGGTTAATATGTTTATGTTTATAGTTATGCATGAGATTGTTGTCTTAAGTCACAGGGTTAGGGATAGGGTTATGTTTAGTATAAATAAGGTTAATATGTTTATGGTTATAGTTATGCATGAGATTGTTGTCTTAAGTCACAGGGTTAGGGATAGGGTTTGAGAGAGATTTCTTACCTCTCGAATTGTAGGATTTGGGGGAGACCGCCTACCTCTGAACATGTAGGTGCTTATCATATGTATTTATGTTGAGTTGTTTGATGTTGTTGCAATAAAATTGTTGTTTTCCCTAATTTTTGTGGTAAAATCACTTGATTCGTATTAAGCGGTATTAGCACATTCTACCTGGGAAGTATTGTGACGTACATGGCACAATCACGATTTGACCGAGCTGAGAAGTAAAGTCTGTGTCGGGGCTTACTGGGAACGTCGAGATTACGATAGGAAGTAACGTCGAGATCACAACATGCATATATGCTTGATACAGTGTTGATCGAGGGCTTGATATAGCGGGTGATCGAGCTATCTAGGAAGCAATGACGTGATCGAAACATATAGAAAGGTGTGATGAATCCTTGCAAAATAGTCGCGAGAGAAGGGATCACAGTTTACATGTCTGTATCAAGTCGTAATATTGATGACTCGGTCGTGATTTGTGATAGCTAGGAGCAATATAGTCCTGCAAAGAACTAACTGTGTCATAATATTGATGACTCAGTCGTGATTTGTGATAGCCAGGGGCAATACAGTCCTGCAAAGAACTAACTGTGACTCAAACGATGGGATCCATTAGCTACAGTTGCAAAAAGAGTTAGCTTTAGGTAGGTTAAGAGTTGTTGTATCGAGCGAAGGAATCAGGAGCGGACTTGAGTGATAGTATTTGAAAGAAATAGTGCAACATTCAGATGGTTGGAAGAAACAAAAGCAGGTAGGATTGAGTGAAGGATTCAAAAGCAGATTTGAGTAGCAGCCTTCAGAGAGAATCACACGAAATTTTGAGGTTTGGAATGAGTGGAAATAGGCAGAATGCGACGATGTGCAATTCAAGGTTGGAGAAGATAGCTTCGAAGAATTTTGACCTATGAAAGGGAACTATGGTGGGTCGAATCCAAGTAGAGGGCTGCATCCAACTACATCAGTTCCTTTTGTGATGGCAGCTTTTCTAGCAGAAGGTGATTCATAAGTAATGATGAGAAGATAGGTGGAGAAGAGTGGGGGAGTTTGCTAGGAATTGATTTGTGCAAGATGTCGGGGCCATTAAAGACTAATAAGGGCGGTTCAGGAAGCAGAGCTAAGATTCTTGATTGTGTTGCATATTGTGGAAGAGACACATGATGTGGGATCGACAGAGATTCCAGGGATTGATAAGCTACTGGATAAGTTGTTTGGGGTGGAGATATTTTACAGCATTGACTAGAAGTCATGTTACTATTAGATTTTGTTGCGACCAAAGGATGCTCACAATACGACATTTCGAGATGGTGAGGGTCACTATGAGTTTTTGATTAAATGGAAAGGATTACCAGATGATGACACCACTCGGGATTCATACGACCAAATCCAACTGTATTTTTTTTTTTTCAATTTGAGGACAATGTATCTTTTTAGGAGGGTAGTAATGTTATGATGACGCCCAAGGGCAATTTAATCATTTATAATTTATTGTTTAATATAAATAGGGCTAATATGTTTTGAGTTAGGGTTATGCATGAGATTGTTTCTTGAGTCTTAGGGTTATGGTTTGGGAGAGATTTTCTACCTTTCTAATTGTTTGATTTGGGAGAGATCGTCTGCTTGATTGGAGGTGCTTATCTTATATATTCATGTTGAGTTTTTTTGATGTTCTTGCAATAACATAGTTGTTTGGCCTAATTTTCGTGGAAAATTTACTTGGTTCGTATCGCTGCCTTGACAGGAACACAAGCCAAAAACTAACCCTGACTCATATGAAAATAAATATATCGCAATTTGATAACTAGGACTAGCCCACCAGGACCAACCGACTCCTCAAAAGGGAAAAAACCTGGACCGATTCAGTCCAAGCAAAGTAATTGGGTTGTTGCTTACGTGGGAATTTCTGCATGCGGGCTGCTTCCACCCGTGTCAATCTATCAAAAGTAACTCTCATGCTTCAATCTCATTTTTTAGAGCTTCTGGCTCCTTGAGTATGGTGTCCGGTCGACCACCATGAAAGCAGAGGGAATGCTATTTTTCGGTATGTCCATCCTATTGGCATTGTCATTCCAAATCACATCATGATAGAATATGTATATGATCCGTTTGGATACTGTAGATAGACGAGTATTGTCATGAATCAAGTCTCAAATCATCACGTATGTGCCCTACTTCTTCCACTCCTCGTACTTGTCTAAGTATATATGATAAATAAGTGTGTAAGGACACAAGTCTGGGATGAATGCTATGACGGCCTGGGTAACTCTAAATATTAACATATCAAAAGTGGCCTCTTACTTTACTCTGGTAGTACTTGGATCCCATTGTAGAATTTTCTTCACTACCAAACTCCTACAATAATTTCCAAAGTTGCGGTTCATCTCTTCCTTGGCCATCTGTTGGTGGGCAGACTGTTGAACTGAATTTAATCTGAACAAGTCCATATTGTCTCCCTGCATTAACTCACAAGCTTCTCATTTCTTACATGCTGGACCACTTTTAGGTGAGTCGTACTTGGCTAGCAATTCCCTCAATGAGGGTTTCCCCCTCTCAGGCATCAGTTCCTTAGGCTCATTATCTTTTAGAATATTTCTCACTAATCTAGTTGGAGTTTCTCTCGTTGGCTCATTCTGAATCACTAACATCTCTTTCTCATTGGCTTGAAGTAGAAACCCATTTATGACATTTTCATCCTTTTCTGTGTCGCTGACAATTTTTTGGATTGCTCCCTGGTCAGTGAAATAGATCATTCTTTTGGTTGTGCAATCTGATTTATTATGCTTAAACCCATAACACTTGAGATAATTTTCGGCTGGGACAAATTTTGAAATTGAGATTGATTCCTTCCGTTCTTTGCTTTGAATCAACATCTTCCCAAGTGAGGTTCGTTTAGATCTTTCGTTGGGTGTACTCTTGTTGTGTGATCCTGTGATTGAACTTTGCCTGTGAGATGTTACGATCATCTGGTGAGATTGCTCTCCACTTATGAAGTTAGGGTTTGAATATCCTGTATGTAAAGTGCTGATAGTTATTGGCACTGAATCTTTTGTTTTTACCTTAGAACATGTAATAATTTTACTCTTACTTTCTCACTGTCAAAGAATCAAGTTCTCCAACCAAAAAAATGCATTCGTCCTTAACTTACTGGCGACTAGTTTCATCATTTTGTCTGGTGGGATGTCTTTGTACTCAAAGACACATTCAACTGTCCTGAGCTATTCGATGAACTTGTATGGATCCCTATGACCGTCAAAATATGGCAAATCTACTTCTACCTAAAAAAACTAAATTATCTGATATTTATACCAAGTCTTTGGGGCAGTGATTCTTCTTCTTTGAAATCTATCCGGTGGAAGGGATTCATTGTATTTTTTGATCTGGCAAGTCACTATTGTGGCTACGACTGACCCTTCCAGTTTGCCTTATCTCAAAGACGGTAAGCCTCTGCTGCAGTTGGAGGATTTATCGCTGCACATTCTCTATAAAAAATTCCATTCTTGGACATCTCTTTGTGATATTTTATTAATGACATTTTTGGCATTTTCTTCCCATCAAGTCTCCGACAATTGCCTCGTTGATGGTGTGGTTAGGGTAGACGGAAGAGGGTGTATATGAATGATATATAATGGAAAAGAAAATTTTTAATTGGCCACTTTGAAAAATCAGCAAAGGAAAGGATTTTTGTGCGGTGGGGTTGGGCATTGGTGGATGCTAATAGTCTTAGAACGAGACTAATGTTAGGCTAGCTCTGATACCAAATGGTATCAGATTTAACCCAAACAATAATAAACAAACAAATATATTATTGCAAAAGCGAATAGGCGGTTACAACCAACATCATGAAAACGGAAAATAACAACAAACACGACGCACGACTAGGGCGGATCTAAGTAGGTGGGGGTGACTGCTACAGACTTTGAAAGGTGGTGGCAAGGTGGTTGGTAGGCTTGACAGGGGAGGAACTGTGGTTAGAGGTGTTCTAGAGCTGTTGGAATAGCCGTGAGGAGGATTCTCGCAGCTGTCACAACATTAGGGCTGTAGGAAGAATGATTTTGGGGTCTTGGAAGCAAGGTGGTGGCAAGGGGGATAGTTCCGGGTGGTTGGGACGTCAACAAGCGTACTGGAAGAATGATTTTGGGTGGCTGGTAGCGAGGAGGCGACAAGGGGATGATTTCAAGTGGTTGGAACAATAACAAGGATACGAGAGAAAGGATTCTAGGTGACTGGCTGCAAGGAGGGTGGCGGTTGAGAGAGCAAGAACTGAGGAAAACGGTCAGGATGTGCCTGTCGAGCTAGCTGTAGCGTGGTGAAATTTGTGGAAGCAAAGCCAGTGGGATACAGAGGAGTTGGGAAAGGATGAACACCTCCTCGGGAGCCAGATACATTCCGAGTACCACTCAACTCTTGGAGGAGAATCATCACCCCTACATGAGATACAATCAGAGCATCACTAGCCTTCATATACAACCATATAAGAGAAAATGGGGGATGCTGACGACTATCTTGACAAAACACAAGCAAAAACTAACCTTAGACTTATATGAAGTCAAATATATAATAAGATGATAACTAGGAGTGACCCACGAGGACCGGCCGACTTCTCAAATGGGAAAAAATTTGGACCAGTTATGTTCCGACAAAGTAGCCGGGTCATTGCTTATGCGGGAACTCTCATGTGAGGGACTCGATCCTGTTTCTGCCCACGTTAATGTAATACCTAGATATTGGTGGCTTTTTCCATTGACTGATTTTGTTATGAATATTTATTTTCATGGCATTTGATATTCAACTACATGCAGGACTTCCAGAAACAATTTGTCTTTGAGAAAATTTTTGGTTATGAAAGATTAGAAGAAATTAATTTATGATTAGTTATTTGGTTTTCTTTCCTTTTTATGGCTTCTACAAATACCTGCATTAATGCCTGTGAATGATTCACCAAGCTGTGTTTATAGATTTTGGATCAGCTTCTTGTGGTCATGACAAATGATAATGTGGCATTTTTTAAATGGGCAACTACATGCAGACCACCCAAAACTTGCTATTTACAAATCGACCACCGACTTTCATCCATTTTTCAATTTCTTACTCAAATATTAAAATTCATGGCAACCTATATTTTTCATTTTTAGCAAATTCTCAAAAGTTACATAGGTTCGATATTTCAAAAAAAAAAAACACATGCGTGCTTAATTTGTAAATATCAATGTTTTGAGTGGTCTTTATGTATTTATTTCCTTTTAGATATAATGTTTTGTTTTAATTAATATTTTGTTATTCGTTGCTATGCCCTTTCTTTTTATTACCTTCTCAGAACTTATAGCCCTCCTTAAGCTGTCATGTTAAATTAATTTCTGTGCTCATGATCATCATAGTTATGATTTCTTACTCTGGATTTTAGAATATGTAATCATCTACACTGATTTTTTTTTTGTTTATGAAATGCCATGCAATATCCATTTTTTCAGGTGCAATATTTTTTACTTCGTTTTAACGAAGCTTCGTAAGCCTACATGCTATGTTTGTTTTCTGGAAAAAATATTTTAAAATGTAGGTTCAAATTGTTTTTGTTTTGAATTTTTTTTGGCCGTGTTCATATATCTTGCCTTATTATAGCTGTCACCAGTTATGTTAGGAAAATAACCTAAGAAATATGGGTGTTCAAAAGTTTTCATTAATCGACATTTATATGACTTGTTTAAACCAAATGAATAATTTTGGTAGACTATATGCAAGAAATGCTTTTTTGAAGGTTGGATGCTACACGTTTGTGGTTTGGCTGGCTTGAATGTGCAGTTGGTTTAATTATATTCCATCCGCAGAAAAAAATAACCGTCTTAGATTTGACCTAAATTATAAACTGAAAAAATACAACTAATTTCATCATTTTTTTTTCCGTTCTATATGTAAAAGTTTGAGAAACTTCTATGGTGATGTGTAGAGGACAACATTGGTATGTTTTACACTGAATAAGATGCTATCATCAAGTTGCCAAAAAGCTTGAGTAGATGACTTTAAAGTTAAGACCATTTTGTCACCGAATACAACCAACGGCAACTCTCAAGACACTATAAAGTTAATACCAATAATATATATGTTTGTTATGGTACCCCTAGTTCATGATGAAACCCAAGAAGTTTGGTTCCCAGGTTTCTGCTTTCAATCTGATGTAAAAAATACTAGCAGTGAGATTCTTGGTTGAACTCAGAAAGCTAATCCGGTTTTGCTGGAGATGTTGGGCCCTGTGTTTAAAACTTTAACCTGCTGCTGCCAGCTGTAGGATAACAGAGAAAACAAATCTAGCAGATCTAAAGTATTAATAAGATAAATGAAGATGATTAAACACGAGGAAATAGACAACCTGACTCAAAAGCGATTCTTGAGTAAAGAATTTGAAACTTTAGAACTGTAGCTGATAATATCTAGGATGGCTGGGAATTTAGCGATCTGCATAGATATGAGAGAAAGAAATTGGTTGATAACGGTTTATCAAGAAGGAAAATAACTAAGGCTAAAACCATAAAATAGTGAACCTTATTTAAGGTCTTCTAGGTATCTAGGAATGGAGTTCTGGCTACTCCTAGGTTCTCCAGGCTGTCCTCGTACTAGTTCTGGTCCTGGCGGATTGTTTTTTATTATGGAAGGATGTCTTCATTTCTTTGTTCTCTTTCCCTTTAGGTCAAGAATTGTCTTCTAGATGTTAGGAGAATGCAGACAGGATCATTTTTCTCCAATGTCATGCTGCCCGCAATCCATCTGTCAGTGCTGGTTTCTAGACAGCAGCTTTGCACTGATTTTTATCATTGGAAATCTGGCATGACGCAAGGGTGGTTGCTAAGTGCCAGAAGCGGGAGTCATGTACTTCACTATGACCATCAATCCCACCATCTGAGGTTAGGGGAAATCCACTCCACGTACAGGGAATTCTCCACTACTCAGGATATAATCTATAACATAAACTCTCCATAAAAATCCCCTTCTTACATATATTGAGTATTTATAGATGAGCTATACCTATTAACATCTAGGTCCCTTAATTACTGCAATAACCCTCTTTAAGGTTTTATGCAATTTTATTTTTTAAAGCCCCCTAACCTCTTCTGACTATGCCTTTCTTTTACGGTAGGAGGAGGCTTGTTATGGATATCTTGTTCTTCTTTATATTCATAGTATGGTGAAAGAATGAAACATTTATGGTGGCCAAAACCTGGGCGAGTCAGTTTTGTAAAGATTGTCACCGAAAGGCTTAATGATTTGAATATAATTCTTGGTTTTAGATTTAAGTTTTGCATACATACTTGAAGAGAAACATTCCTTTTGCAAATGAGTTCAAACCTGATTGTCATTTTTTTGTAGGAAATTGATGTTGTGCGGGATTTGTTTTGCTGCTTTCAACAATGAGCGCCCTTCTTTTTAATAATTACTCGCACTTGCCAATGTAATTTTTTATTTCATTGGACCATTTACTAGCCTTTTTGTTAAATTCTGAACTAATAACCATAGGGGTCACATCTAACAATGTGATGGGGTTCGTTTCATTAACATTTTTATAGGGGTTTTCATCCATACTTTGATTAATAGATCTGTTATAGTTCAACTTCAGCTAAAATGAGATTCCAATGCTTTATATTTTCCTTGTCAAAACATTTTAGTATGTTTCTTCAACTTTGATTGACATTTTCTGTTTGGCCATCAATTTGAGGTTGAGCTATTCAACGAAATGAAGTTTTGTACCCAATTTCATCCTTAAAGTTCTTTAAAAAATGGCTTAGAAATTGTATTTTGTGATCGAAATTAATAGATTTTAGTTTTCCATCCAAGCAAATAAGCTTGCAAAAATAAAGTTTAAAAATATAAGAAGCATGTGTTTTAAGACAAGGGATAAAACATGTATTCCTAGAAAAATTGTTCTGCAACATTTATGATAATACTTAATATCATTGGGCAATTGGTAGCCCAACCATAGAATCCATATTCACATCTTTCCAAGGTGACAATTGCACAACTAAATGAGTGAATAACCTTATTTTTTGAATTCTTTTTTTAACCATATGGCCAATTTGGCTTGTTTTTCTTTGAAGTTGGTCAACATCACACTAAATAGATGTCATCATGCCCGAAAGGTCCTAATCGTCTTTCATGGTATTTGGATAAAATATCTTATCACAGGAAATATAAACGAATACATATAAGATTATGGATAAACAAATATCCATCCTCAACTTAATATAACTTTTCATTTTGTTGCTTCTTTTTCAAATCTAATTCTTCGGGATATAGCTTTTATATAACTTTGAAATTTATGATCTTGAATTAGAAGTTATTGATGACTCATGATATCTACTATTTTTTTTTCCAAAACTTGACTTATGTTTTTGTTACGCCTGTGCACCAAAATCAGCGAACAAACCACAACGAAATCGCAATAGATAGGTGTGGTGGTGTGGTTGTGTGTGGTGCGGTGCGGTGGTGTTGTGGTTCGTCTGCTAATGTGTGTTGTGGTGGTGTGGTGTGTAGATGTACTACTGTGGTTGCATGTGTGGAGGGTTTAGGGAGGTATGATGGTGTGGTGTGTGGATCTGCTATTGTGGTGTGGTGGGGTGTGTGGAGGTGCAGAGGTGTGATGGTGTGGTGTGTGGATGAGTTGTTGTGGAGTGGTGGGATGGTGTGTGAATTTGTTGTTGTGGTGTGGTGGGATGTGTGGAGGTGTGGTGGGGTGGTGGGGTGTGTGGAGGTGGGGTGGTGTGTGTGGTGTTTGTGGTGGTGTGGTGGTGTGGTGTGTGAATGTGTTGTTGTGGAGTGGAGTGGTGTGGTGACGTGTGTGATGGTGTTGTGGTGTGGTGGGGTGTGTGGAGGTGTGGCGGTGTGGTGTATGTGGTGGTGTGGTGTGTGGATGTGTTGTTGTGCTGTCTTATAGAGGCTGATTTTTCATTCTCATTTGATATTTTTGTAACACCACATACCGTGATCAATCTTTTAATCAGTTTTCACCATTATTGCTTAGCTAAATTAATCAGAAAGAATTACGAGAGTTCTTATTATGAGCAAAAAACTCTAGTATGTATGTTTTCTTGGATTTGTGTAGAGTTTCCTAGTGTAGGTGTGTGACATTTTTATTAAATTTTCCTTGGATAATTTTTTTCATTTTACAAGTAGTGTGATGGCCTTATCCAATTAAAGGGTATTTCACTATTCTGTTGCTTTGTTAGATTAACAATACAATTTAATGACAGAGACACTGATATTCAGAATTTCAGGCCTTCCTTGATTTTAGATGCTCTGTTATCGAAAGGCGTGCTGGATTTCAGCTTTCTCAAGCAAAAGAAAGGAGGCATATCGTGGAGGTATTATAAATTGTCATGAAGAAAAAAAGTATTAAATATTTTCAACTATGGCTTACATACTTCATGGTGGGAAATGATTCTTTTGTTTTTATCCTGATTTTGTCATCCTCAGGGAATCATCATCGGACTTGACAATTTGGATGGTGTAATCCACACAATTCGTGAAACATCAAACAATGCAATGGCTATGACCACTTTGATGAATAGTGAGAATGTTTCTTCTTGCAGTTTAAACTAAACTCCGGCTAACTTAGAGTCATTTTCTTAATTATGTATGCCTCTATTAATTTGCTTCACATACCGTGACATGAAATGGGTTACATTATCTTGTAGAGCCCCACTTTTTCCTGATTACAATGATCTTCAAAAGTCTTTGCCACTCTATCTTTAGAGCTATCACGTATGATTCACAGAGCTTGTTGATATCGCTTCTTGTAATCTTTGCTTTGAACTTTTTGATGCATCTTGTCAGTTTTCAGTAGCTTATTTAAACATTATTGATGCATCCTTGAGCTATTATATGTTAGAAGGATAATAAAGTTGTTGTAAAGAATATTCAACGCATAATAATGGTTATAAGGTAAATGATCTGTGATATGTAAATTATCTATAAAATGTATTTATTCTATTTTATTTATATGGATGTAGGCTATCTTTCTAGCTTTAACTGAAAAATATGATGATCTTGTGATGTTATCGAAATTGGTCTTATTCTTTTGCTGGATGTCTATAGTCATTTATCTATTTTTTAAAATGAGAACTTTATCCTGATAAAAAAATTCTCTGCTGTGTTTCAACTAGTCTACTAGAATTGACAGCTTATATATAATTTTATATTTCTTGAGTCTATGGTTTGGATGGGAATAATACTTTGAGATCTCTTTTTTGTCAATGAAAAATTGTTGTGAAGTTTCTTAATATAAAATGCAAATCAGTTAAGGTTACAGAAAGTGACATGCAAAGGCTAAGCATTAAAGTGGAAGGATTTTTTTCCAGAATTTATGCCTAATGTTGCGTGCATGGAAACATATTGCAATATTTAGTGAGTATAGTGCTGGTACATATAATTCATTTTTGGATAGCTTTGTCTCTGTCGATGCTTCTTTCATTAATACTCATCCAATAAAAAATCAAACTTAACATAGATAGGCATCATGGTTAGCCGCAAATCCTTACAATGTATAATCCATCTGTAGCACCATTGCCGATTTGCATCTTTTGTTTTTTTTCCCATTGATGACAAGTCTTAGAGACAAAATGAGAAATGAATATATCCTTGATAGGGTTGGTGTAACTCCAGTGACGGACAAAGTTAGATAGAGTCATCTTAGATGGTTTAGTCACATTAAATGTTGACCATCTGTTGATCCGATTTCCGATTAGGAGAGTAGATGTTTTAGATTCGACTTATGTTAAGAAAGGCAGAGGTAGACTTAAGAAGACTTGGGCTTACTGTATAAAAAATGTTCTTAATTTATTAGAACTAAATGAAAATTTGACACTAAATAAGACGCAATGGAGAAAAAGGATTCATGCAGCCATGTAGTGGGATTAAGGCTGTTAAGAAAGGCAGAATGCTGTAATCCATGTAGTGGGATTAAGGCTTTGTTGTTATTGTATCGATGACATGCTTGATTGATTCAATGATTACATTATCGAGCATCATATGTAGAGTGTCTGAGAATATCAATGTGCCATTGATTGATTAATCGCTGGACTATCTAGCATGATTATGAGCGTTGATATTATTCTTGTTACATATTAGCATTTAGGGTGTGTAGATGAAACTAATGATTTTGTGCCTTCAACATAAATGAGCTGTTTGCATGTTCGCTTTGTCATCAAAACATCTAGTCTGTAGGCACCTCTATGGAACTCAGTATAAATATTCATCATCTGTAAATTAGTAAAATATTAATAACATGGAGTTAGTAAATCATAAGTGTTAGAAAATTTTCTCACCTCCTAGCACTATCAACATAAACTCACAAATATGCTTCTTATATTCAATCTTCTTTTCACGATAACAAGCATGAGAAATGCAGTATTACGTCTATCAAACATCAAACCCAAATGAGATTGCTTACTTACATGATGCTATTATTGTAACATGAATTTGCAATTAATCGATAAAGGTGTAGAGTAATATTTTTTTCTAAAAAACATAATCAATTTTTTTATTCTTAACTGTGATATATAACCACTCATTGTCATGTTCTCAAGTTAAGATTTAGTTAATCAATGGCAAATTGACATCTTGTGATTTTGCATGTACTGACTTAAAGATAAGTTGCATTTTTATAGCACTTTCCCATGAGTAATGCTTCAATCCTCTAAGAGAACAAGTCTCTCTTGAACGGCAATTATGAATTGGCTATGATAGCTTTTGATGGCTTGTTAACCTCAAATTTACAAATTTACGTCTAGGGATTAGCCTCAACATCAACAATTGCCATCTAATGATGTAATTATACCTTAGCTCTACACCCACTATATTCTTGAATAAGACATGCCAACAAAATATTATATCTGAGGTTCAGCATGTCTCACCCTTGTCAACATTTTTAGATTAATCAAAGGAATATCAAATGAGGATGATTCAGTCAGATCTAATTTCCAATGAAACTCATCTTGACATATACTAATTGAGATTAAGTGAGTGATAAAACTTTTACAGTTTAATTCTTCTAATATTCTTTAACACCATCAACCAGGAAACGTGCATATAGCAATCATCAATAAAATATAGAACCTCTAATTAAGTTTCCAATATAAAATCATACGTACATGAAAATCTTTATTTATGTTAGTTATCATTGTCCACTATAAAAATCTAAAATTGTACATTTAAAAAATATATAATAGAAATGTCACCCTACTAGTGACCCATCATTTCCTTTTCCCTCCCTGTAAATTAATATTACACTAACTGGTAAATTTCATGCTTAAGGAGATAAATTATGTTAAGATAAGGTTTAACTATACATAGAGAAAAATAACATGCATACTAGTTAGTGATTAATATTAGTGTTTTTATTTTTAGACATGACTGGTTTAGTACAATAATAATACTGAATAAGCATGTATTTGTATTTAAATATTAAAGGGAACATGATTATAATTAATAAATGTAGCAATTGTTCGAAAGAAATAAAGCTAGCAGACACATATTTCATTATGCTAGTCAATTTCATACATGCAATTATTTATTTCAAATTCATTTTCTTTCTTATTGTCAGCATTCTTTATCTTAAAAATATCATATAATATTTGTATAGGATTTGACACTTCTAATCCTTTAGGTCGTCACTTGGTCCATCTGCATAATAACCACTGATAAATGTTGGTTAATCCAACATTGTACTTATCAATGTCATCTTGATGTTAGCTAAACTATTACAATCTTAATATTAAGGGTTGAGGATTCATTTATTTCTGTGCTAGAGCTTGTATTCCTCCGCGCTGGTTATCATTATAGTAGTTTATGTATCATATAATACATAATATTTTCTTGATCATCTTTGTTTATGATAATTATTTTTTAATGCATTTCAAAGTTAACATGAATGATCCTGTTAACAATTATCTCTCTTAACATGCACCATAAATATAATGTGACTTGAGCTATTCAATATTTGTATCTTTTTATGCATTTCTATAAACATGCTATGAATTGAAACTGAACATACAACCATATACATGTATTGCAAAAATTCTTCCAATTATAACCTTTTTTTCAATCAATATTCTTTAGATTTAAAAAAAATATAATATATTAATAATCTGTACGTGCTTCTATATATCAAATTATTAGAAATAAAGCTTAGAGTTTTATTAAAATAATTTTGATTTTTTTCGGGAGGTTAAAAATGTGGTATAATTTTTCTTAAAAAAATTTCCTTACCTTTTTGTCGTTTTTAGATATTGCAGAACATACCTATGAGCTCTTAAATCCTTGCATCCTCCTCAACTCTAATAAAGTCAATGCCTCGCATACTTTCAACAATTGAAAACCACATCCTGTCCA
Source organism: Phalaenopsis hybrid cultivar (assembly GCA_002079205.1). Lineage (NCBI taxonomy): Eukaryota > Viridiplantae > Streptophyta > Magnoliopsida > Asparagales > Orchidaceae > Phalaenopsis > Phalaenopsis hybrid cultivar. Next base: position 71,598 of record JXCR01084874.1, on the reverse strand, counting down.
CCAAATAGAAGTATGCCTGCCCTTATATTCTCTCTCTTTATGGAACTCATACATGCCTACCAAAAGGTTGTCATCATCACTATTAATCACCTGTACTATTTGCTTTACCATTCTTAGATTTATTGTTCAAACATTTGTCATCTTTTTCCTTGTAGGATTTATGTTTACATTATTCATTTTTCTCAGCAACTTGATAATACACCTGTTATTAAACCCAAAAATTGGTATTAAATTTATTTCACGTTCCATGTGGAATTTAATGATTTTTTTTATCTGTACGAGACTAAAAATCTCCACCTTGAAGTCCATATAAAGCTCTTCTTTTTGTGTCATCATTTCAATCAGGGTTATAAGCTAACTAATATGCTGTATAAAAAATTCCTTATTTATATAAGGCTTGCTGATGTTTGTTTTTTTACATGATTTAAGCTTGAATTAAAGTTTTAAAGCTCATTATATAAATGCTAAAAATCTCAACCTTGAAGTCCATATAAAGCTCTTCTTTTTGTGTCATCATTTCAATCAGGGTTATAAGCTAACTAATATGCTGTATAAAAAATTCCTTATTTATATAAGGCTTGCTGATGTTTGTTTTTTTACATGATTTAATAAGCTTGAATTAACGTTTAAAGCTCATTATATAAATGAATAGGCTTGAACATTGACACCCTCATTCATATATGTTTCTAAATTCTCTCTTTCATTGTTTTACAAGTAGTTTGCTAAGAGTTTGGTAAAATGTTCATTTAATGACGGCTGATTAAGTTTATTTTATGATTTATTTTATGTTATTTTGTTTTTTTTTTAGTTTTTGTCATAAGCAGTTTAAAATTTATTTGTATTAATATATACTCATATGTATAATGAAAATATTAAAAAAGAAGTTAGCCTGATACACTTTGATTCTATTTTTTCTTATTAACAATTGAAATGAAAATAGTAAACATGTAGCTAGATAGATAATACAAATAATTTTATTATTAATAAAATTCCATGAATAATGTTAATTCAGTCACATCAATTTTCATAAAAATGTGGATATATTTTCTATTATCAATAAGATTGTTTGCTTAAATTATTGACTAGCTTGATATGATTATTTAGGCTCAATTACTGCTCAATCCTTATTAGAAAATTAATAAGAACGTTTGAATAAGATTCTAACACTCATTCATGTTCAAGCGTTGCTTGATTCTAATAAGAAAATAAATAAACGTGTTTGAGAAGGGTAGTATTTGCCTCAACTCAATTCATTTTCAGCTCTTATTTCAATAAGCTCAACATTAAGCTCTGCTCTATCAAAGATGATAATTGGGCAGCCAATAGTCCATAATTTCTTTAAAAAAGATGATAATTTAACAAAGTGGATTTGCAAAGTTTATTTAGTAATAAATGGGTTTTGTTAATTATTGCACTGAGTTGATTTACTTTAGTGATTTAGCTTTTTTTTTTTTTCTACAACTCTAGAATAAAATTAATTTTTCAATTTATTTATGTCAGAATATGAGTTATCCCAAAAGCAAGCTGAAGCCCTATTGGATATAACGTTGAGGAAACTTACTTTGCTTGAGGTACTGCGCACATCGCTTATCTTGGGTGTCACCTCCTATGTTTGAGGTTTGTATAATTATCTTGTTTTATGTATCTTCTTGTTGAATGTTATTATAACTTATGCAGAGAAAGAAGTTTGTGGATGAAAGTGAATCAATTTTGGAACAAATATCAAAACTAAATGAGCTTTTGTCCAGCAAGAAAAACATACTTAAGGTAATTGCTTTTAAGATGTTTCATCGTACAAGGTCTGCTATTTAATCTGTCATCCTTGGTGCATTATGTTTGCCTTGTTATGTTTCTCTTGTACATGATTTACTAGTCGACTTGTTACAAATTACGACCACATTCGTTTCTCTTCTTTATTTACCTTTACAACTGCATTCTTTAAATGTATAAACTGCTTGCCGTTAGAGTAGATTTTTCTCCTTTGAAAGTTAGGGGGAAAAATTTCTTCTCTCAACTTTTTTGACCGGATGTATCATGACCTTAGCTATATTTAGACTAGATCAATGAACTGGCAAAGGCACAAGGATTACAGCATTCTGGATACATACATGCATGCATACATTCATAAATACCGGCATACATACATTATTTATATATACCCTAGAAATGCTAGATCTTGAGAGTGGGACTTTTCTTCTTTTTTGAATATGTGCTTCTGAATTGGGGACATTTTCTATAGCAAATCCAATTACCTAATTGCATTTGTGTAATCTTTTTAAAATGTTTGCAACTCAGAAAGGCAGTTTTAGTTCAAGTCATGAAATGCTATTAAGGAAATAGTTCAATGACTAAGATCGAGCATGAATGCGAGTTTTTGTTCTCCAAATTATGTACATTGTCATATTTTTTAATGTTTGGACATCTTCGTGTCATGCTTCTATGCAGGTGAAGCTTGTAACATTTATTTTATTTCCTTTTTTGGTGACCTAGAAGGTCATGAACTAAAGTTTTAAACTTATTTCTTTGCTATGCAGAAGTAATGTTACATGCTTAACCTCCTCTAAGTCCTGTATTTACTGAGATCTCTTGCATTGGTCCCCATTTTTATTTCCTTTCTACTTGCATATTTTTTCCACGTTATTCCTAGATAACAAGCATCATTAAATGGGCAATTTTATCCTTACTAATCGGCTCATGATTTAGATTGCATTGAGTTAATTAAAAATATTATCCAATTTTGGGTGGTTGATTTGAAGGCCTTTCATTATATTTGTAATGGTGGTAATTGAGGTTTTTTATTATTTCTTTGGAAAGCGGAATAATTATATTTTACATGGAGTTAATGTTTCATAGGAGAAGTGCAGTTAGTTTCAATTTGGATTTTATTTTGTAGAGCCAAATTAAATTTCCTAGGTTAGTGATATGTGGAGCTCGATTAGTGTTTTATAGTTCAGCTTCAACTTATGGGAATTGGTTTCGCTTACTCTAGAGAAGAGGAAGTGTTGTTGGGTTGCGTTGGACCTTGATGTTATCTTGTTGCATAGCTCAGTTGAGTAGGGAGGTTTCTTGTCTCTTTGTGGGTTGCCTTCTGCTTAGATGACCTCCTCTATGGATAACAGACACTATGTATTGATGCAACCATATCAGAACAGGACAACTATAGCTTCTGTGAATTTTGATTCAGTCAATCAATCCATGAATCAAATTTGTGGATTTTGAGCTAGCACTGAAGATCGGTCTAACCATCTTAAGCTTCACCTATGAATCATATTGCTGATCTATATGACTTGATTGATTGTTTTACTAATCTTTGTGCATTGGTATGTGATCAGTCAACTCGTGGTTTTCTACCTTACCATTGATAGTGGATTAGAAAACGCATGTTCCAGCACCTTGAATAACTTGAAAACATAAAATTTTTATGATCATATTTTTAATGCTATCATTCTATATATTATTATGCCTTGATGAGGTTCCCTACTTTGATAATTCTGCTGATTAACTTGATATAATTTGTCGCGCTATAATTTACAATCATTATTTAAGAAGAAAAGCAGAAGGGTTAGGGTACAGAAAGTAATAGCCTGGGTGGGTGGTTGATCAGTCTTCTCCGGTCAACTAGACGATGACAACTTCATCAAAATTAATTTTCAATGACATCTATCTTGACTTGTTCTAACTTCCACTCAGCTGGATCGAGTAAGTGGAGAATTGTTCCAACCAAATCATCACAAGCAAACACTCATTTCACTTTATCACATATTCATTGATATCAAACATAAATCAGGAGGCTTCTATAAATAACACTCAAATAAATTACAGAGCTTCTGAAAACACTTAAACATTTTATTATCTTGCCTTAATTCAAGAAATAGAAAGCAAAATCTTAAGAAAATTGAATAACTCTAGTGCAAAACTTACAGAAGTGAATATTGATTTAGCCCGTCTTGAAATTCTTCAAGCGATTTCTTGGAATTCGTGAAAGATTTAATTTGGGGTGACAGTCATGCATTTATTGAAATTATTTAAGTGAAACCTTTGGGATTAAGCCTCTGCTCAATCAAATTAAGGCTAAGGTTAATAGTTTGGTCTTCAATTAGTTCAGTTATCTGTCGGCCGTTATTTTTTTGAAAAGATGAAAAAATATATGATGATTTTTTTGTTTTTTAGAATATAAAAATAGTTTTAATATAATTATGATTTTTGAAAGTAACATTTTAATTTAAAAATATATGAGACCAAACGAGTCTCACATTTTGGATAGTTTGGATCACTAAGCACGATTCCACAAGTAATATACTTATTCCGAAGAATAAACATATCACTTGTAGTAGACTCAATTACCTAAACTAAAGAATTTGTGACATCCGTTTGGTTTGCAAAATATTTTATATGAGGCCAATAAATTTCTCTACCTAATATGAGGATTACATAGGGTTTATTTTACCTGGGTTCCAAGTTCCCTATAGATGCAATCCCCTATAGTTAATTACATCTTAAATGACCGGGGTCTTTTAAGAAAACTCTCGATTAAAATCAGTGGTTTTATCATCCGGATTTCAAAGTTTAGATTTCTAAAATTGGATACGAGAAAATCAAACAGGAGTGGCTTAAATAAGAACAATTATTCTAAGAAATCTAAAGGAGCGAAGAGTAGGGGATATCACAGATCCAGGGAGAACCCTGATGACCTCCCAACTGTCCTATTATTTGGCTTTATATCTTTGAAATAATGTTATTTAATGTTTAATCCTGCAATTTATTTATAATTTAGGACTTATATTCGCACTTTATTCGATCGTGCAAATGACCTAAAAAGATAGGAGGATTTACTCCGTACCGTACAGTAACCTCTTAATCCTAAAGTGTTAGGACATAATTGCACAACAGGGTTGTGCAAAAGCCTAAATGTGATATGCGAGAGTTTACGTTGCGCTGGCAAACCACCTCGAAATCCTATGTGTTGTTGTTTAAACTAAGAAAGTAATTAGTGATATGAATTTGTTTTGACGTTGCAGATTCATCTCGAAGTTGTTCCTCGTCGTGCTGCCCATGGTGTTCGTTCCAAGCTCCTCGTCGTAGCACCCTCGGGTTTGATTTTAGTCTTAAAGTTATATGTAATTGTTTAGTCAACGCTTTGCTACCGGGTACCTCCTATAAAACCGACTACTGGTCTCCTATTCTAAGGTATGGTGTCTAACAAAACAATAAAACATACAATATAAACGAAAATACCAGTATAATGTACAGTAAAGAAAGAGAACAATATAGCATGCTGTGAGAACAATATAACATACTGTGAAATAAAATGCTGTAATGTAAATCAAACCTGTATATTTGGGAGGTCTGGTGCTTCGTTAAGCGAACTAGTATTTACTGTATAAACAAAAGAAAGATATTGCCTGACAAATTTAAGAAAATCGACAAATAACCTGCAACAGAAGTTTCGAGAAAATTGACCAGTAGCAATTCAAATAAAACCATCAAAGTTATAGGAAAATACTAAGAGAAAAAGAGACCACGAGTGCTTTGTCCAAAATCCAATAAAACTTACGAAAAATCTGAAAAGAAGGGACCGCAAGCACTCTGGTCGGGGCTAGGCTCAAATAATATATTTGTACTTGAGGGACGTCGAATGCTGCTATCGGTCACCCGGATGTATAAAACTGAACACTCAACTAGAAGGGTGTACTACTGAATCTAACTTAAGAGGGTACTTCTTAGCCCAATATCGGTAATTAACAAGTGGACAACCAAGTTGTAACACATTTAAAATTTAAATTTTAACATGCGCATATATTTCAATTATACAAAAGGAAAATTGTATTAATTTTGTCGTTAAAATATATTATTATTATTTTATATAAAATATCGTATCAGTTCTTATCAGTTTTGAAGAAGGAATAGTTGTCCACGAGTCTATCACGCCATCGGGCGTAGGACCGCCAACAACCTAAGAGGGTACGGGTCCCCCGCTAGTCATGTGTCGGTGAATGATACTTTCATCGTACAGTTCATTAGGTCCCATGATTAAGTCCTAATGTTGTAGGATGAGATATCATTCTGCTCTACCACCGGTGTGCCTCTGCATCATCACCCTAAGCCCCAAAACAAAACCGACATATATGCGACATTGCTTGATGGTTTCATATATAGCAAAATATTATATATGAGTGGTTATGTGTCAGACAAGCACAGAAAACCAATCCAAGAAGCAAGAAAAAAAATAATAAAAATGAGGATGAGAGAGAGGAGGAATTGATCCACCTAAAAGGTCGAAAGGATAAAGGGTGAAATTATCGTCAAAACTGTGACAAAAATATCTGAAAAAGAGAGCCTAAGATCCTTAAATCAATCCATAGGATATCATCTTCTCAAATTTTACATAACTGGATCAACCCAAGAAGGGTATCCTCTCCAAATTTTTGTTTTAAATAGATTGAAATGGGCCCAAAAATAATATTACACTATACCCATGGCTCCACTTATATGCACTCACACACCCATGTTTGACTCGAATATAGTGTTTATGTTCTCCACGCTTTAATGTTAAATCTCCACTCACTTTTCCAAATGGCAATTTTATAAGCTTTCAAATCCCAAAATAAAGAGAATAATCCATAGGAGCAACTTTCTAAATTCTGAAAACCGTACCAGTATCCAATCCATTCAGTCCCACCCCTTTTTAGAAGCTTTCCACAATTATATAAATGTACTACCAATTTAGAAAATATAGAGGTGCTTACTACTAGGACAAAATGAACCTGAATAATCCTCCATAGGCTCACGAGTGACAGCAGGAAGGAGAGCAAGGGCTCACGGGTAAGACAAAAAAAAAAAAAAAATACAGGGGTTCACGAGTAAGGCCAGGAAAAAGAGTAGGGGGGCTCACGGGTAAGGCCAGGAATAAGAACAACCAAGCCTCACAACAAGCCCATAAGTAGAAATCATGAAATGCATAACCAAGCTTCAACATAAACTCACAATTTAAGACATTAAATAGGACAAAACTCATGGGCAGGGGCAGTAGAAGAAAACCAAGCTCGAACCAACTATGTCACAGACCAAGGAACCTCCACAGGTAAGGCTCACGGGTAAAGGACAGCAAGAGGAAGACCACAAGGGCAACAAACACAAGGTAAGGCTCACGGCCAAGGCCGCAGGAAGGAGACCATCATTATTTAAGCTTGAACCAACCATTTTCAACATAAAAGAGCCACTAAAGAAAGCTCATAGCCAGATGAAATGAGAAGTAAGTTAACTCCAAACCAACCACAACACAAACCACAACAGTAAGGCTCACAGCCAAGGGCAGAGAGGAGAAAACCAAGCCCCAAACCCAGCAAAGAATATCCAAGCAGGACAAAAAGAAACCAGCTAGGATGCTCATGGCTAAAGGCAGCAGACCAAAACCACTAAACAGGCTTCACGACAAAGGGAAAAGTCGCCACAAATATTACCATTATGCTCCTTTAATGTACATAAGAGAGTGAATGGACAAACTCACATAAACTATTTAGATTGAAACAATTCTCATTAAATATGACATGATAATGAGTTGATCTGTTCGCATCAAACATTTCCACATAGAAGTAGATATTGAAATCATGAATTTTGGGCTGACAAACTTGATTACCAATAAAAATCTCAGGAGAGATGTTAAAGAGGAGCATCTAACCAAACTGTGTCCAGCAAAAGGGAAAATCGAGCCCATCAAAGGTCTACATCAGAAAAGGATTCCAACCAAAACACAATCTCAAAAGGAGCCAAACCGAACCCACCAAAGGGCCAAACCGAGCCCAACACCGAGGCAAACCAAGCCCAACACGGGCAAATCGAGCCTAGCAAAAGTGGAACCAAAATACATTTTTAGCTCAAGTATACCTAGCAAAAGAGAGCCCATAACAAATAAATTTTTTTTTTGAATCATACCAATTCCTTCTCTTAAACCAAATTAAACCCAACATAAAGGCTAAAGAAAAGAGTATAATTTAAGCCAAAATCACACCCAACAAATGGGAAAAATAGACCAGCATTTCCAGCATGGATTCAACCTAAAAGAGCCAAAGCCGAGCCCATCAAAATTGAAGGCCAAATTATAGCCAACAAAACCAAGCCCATCATAAGTTCAATCCCAAAAGAGCCAAACTCAGCCCATTCATATAAAAAAAAAACAGAGAAAATTTTCGGCATAAGTTCATTCCCAAAATAGCCAAACCGGGCCCATCCATATGAAAAAAAAACAGAGAGAAATTTCAGCATACATTTAATCCAGAAGAAGCCAAAATCAAGCCCATCCATATGGGAAAAACAGAGAAAAATACTTCCAACAAGAATCCATCTCAAAAGAGTCAAAGCCGAACTCAACAAATGTGTCAAAACAAGGCTATCAAAATTAAATCTCTTGAAGCCTTATATTTCAAAGTATTGCATCCAATACATATTCCAAATTGTAACAAGTAACAGAGAACGAATAAGCATAAACGGATTCCTAATGTTAACATGTTATTCAGTATTGAAACTAATTCTAACATCCACTTGGATAAATATATATAAAAGAAAAGCTCCAACCTTGCATTTTCCCTCCTAGCATGCATTCCATAGGATAACAACCAAAACTTTCCAAAAAGAAATCTTATTCATCATGTATCTTGAGCAGAAAAAGAAAAGAAGACAGCCATATTATGCTCTATTTTAATGTTTCCAGGGACTATTTCATGCTTAAATTTTAGAACAAGCCCAAATCTTGCTTCCACATGCTTTAGAAGAAAAAATAAACATTTTTGGATGCCATCCGAAATAGTGCAGAATAGATGGAAGAAGGGGAATACCTTTTTAATGCAAACTTAAAGCAAAAATTATGAGTTAGATTCAAGAAAACCACTCTTACAGCAATCCTCTTCCTAAAAGCTGCTAGAGACAACAAACCACAAGTCCTTCAAACTCCCGACACACAAGAATCTAGCCTAGAGAGGACTTCGACAAAGCTTCTCTTTCTAAAAGCTCGAAAAAACAACAACCCACGAATGCTTTGAACTCCAACACACGAGAACCTAGCTAGGAAGAAATTTCGGTAGCACTTTTCCTCCTTAAGCCTCAAACAGTAAAAACTCCAACCTCGCTTTCTCTCAAAAAAAAAAAAAAATTCAAGAACCCTCGACAATCAAACACACAACCAAGCAAGAATATGGAACTGACAAGCAAGAGTACCGAGCAACCCAAAAAGAATGTCGAGCATCTGAACAGGAAATCTACACAAGACAAGATTTTGGCAGCAGCTCCACCCTCCTTTTGAATTTTCGGCCAACCCTAGACCTCCCTAAGGTGGAGTTTTTATAGCAAAGAAAGGAGAGAGGAGCAGCCACCTACCAGCCTCACTGATGGTTGAATCAGGTAAAGGGAGAGGAAAAAATGCATTTAGGGAGCAGGAAATGCAGCCTAGGGCTGAGGAAGAGTCGGCCAGGTGGAGTTTCACCGTTGGAAAGCCGCTCGGTCGAGCGGAGCTCGAGGAGGCAAGTCGCATGCGTGAATGGCAGTGGAGACGCAGGAGAGGAAGACTCGGGCTGACGAACCAGGGCTGCGATCGAGCCGTGTCTGAGAAACGAGTTGCGGGAGCTAGGATACGCCCGAGCGGCTACATGTGCGTGAGTAGGGATGCCGCGTGTGGGTAAGGGTTAAATATAGGTTAAGATTAAAATATTATTATAAATACTCATATAAATCTAAAAATATTTAATATTTCAAAAATAGAAAATTGATTTGTACTCTTTATTCGTGCGTCACAGCATAACAAAAATGAATGTCCTTTTTAGGTAATTCTGACGTTTTGGACGCGCTGACGCGGTCTGCTTCACCGTCGGAGGTCATTTTGCATATTCATCGATTTGCGTGCAATTTGGTCATGTGTGGAATTATGGCAATATGAGTGTCTTTCTAGCTAAAATTAGTTCTCCGGACGCGTTGGCGCAGTCCATTTTGTTGTCGGAGGTCGTCCGGAGAAGTTAGCATTTTCACCCATCTTCAAGCTCAATTTTAGTTCGATCTTGTGCAACTTAGTCAATTTTGTGCATTGTGCGTGTGTGTGTGTGATGATAAAGTCCTGAAGAGGTTTTCCTAGGGCTTGAGATCCTATTGGGAACTTCTCCTTGAGCCTCCACATGATAATTCTTTACCACTCAACCATAGGACGATGATTTTGAGATCATCAATGCGAGACATCACAAGAGAAATAGGAGGTGGCTGGATTTTCTAAAAGGGTGGGTCTCAATTCTAGTTTTTTAAGATAGTCAATAGGAAAGTCCTATGGCTAGATCCTCGGATTCTAAGGAAAAGAGTAATGACCTCAAAATGAGGTCAACATTATCTTTTAGTGAATTTGGAAATATTTGCTTTATTATAGTTTTGGGGTAACAAACATTTTACTGCTTTGGTGCCGTGTGAAAGTCTACATACGGTCGGTGTTGCTGCTTACACTTGACTGATTATTTTCTCATGAATTTCTCTAAACTAGTTTTTTGTCTGCAATAGCTTATCGTCGAGGAGGCGCTTGAGTTGAAGAGCAGATTTGGAGCTCCAAGATGCTCATTATTGGAAGCTGGTGATGGTAGCCAATTTGAGGAAATTGATGTTATCCCAAATGAAGAAATGCTTCTGGTAAATGCTTTTTATTTATATATTCAGCCAACTTTTAAGGGTTTTTTCAATATAAAATTCATATCGTGATTTGATCGATACTTTACTTGGCAATTTTTTTCATTATGTTTGCTGTTCTCCTAAATTTAAATTTTATTCTTAATAGACCCTCAGTGAGAAAGGTTATCTTAAGCGGATGAAGCCTAACACCTTCAATTTGCAAAGGCGTGGAACAATTGGAAAGTCAGTTGGAAAGATGCGAGTAAATGATTCTATGTCTGACTTTATTGTCTGTCATGCACATGATCGCATTCTTTATTTCAGGTAAATAAGATTAAACGATTTTTTTCTGTCTTTCCAAAATTTTGGTCTGAGTATTATTTATTTATTTTTTTTTTGGGTAAATTCTAAGCTTTCCATGCATCTTCTTGTGTCATCCCTCTTAAAGTTTTCATTTTTAGCATATTTTTGTTTGGTATTTTTTGCCCGACACTTGAGCCATTATAGCATAATTGGTATAATTGCAATTTCATAGAACTTACTCTTAATAATCCATGATATTCTTTCATGGTATTGTATTTCTAAACACTCATTTTTAAAGAAGTGGTTTTAACTCTAGAAGTCATATTCTTTTTTTAAATTAGAAATAAGATATTTAAACATATGGCCTTAGTAAAATATGGGACTAGCATTCACTAGATTTTGACACACTTGTATTTTATGAATTTTATTCTTGATTTTGGAGTGAAGAATATAAATGATTTATTTAAAATATAAAATATGAATTATATCTTTAGATAAAGTTTATTTTCAACATGTCAAAATGAGATGTAGAGTATTTTTTATAAATATGAGAATATTGTATGTAAAATACATACATTTTTTTATGTTTAAAATGCACGCTTTTTTATGTTCATGTATTTTATTATTAAAAGACATCAACTTGCTAACTTTGCACATGATGCCAAGTTTTACTCGATTGTCTATTAATATTTAATGATACTTATTATCACATGCTTAAACTTTGTACTTATCCTCAACCTCTTATTTTCTTAATTGTCTTTATTTTAAGAAATTTTAGCTTTTTTTAGCAAAAACCTCAGATATTAGTCCATTTACAATATTATGATACTATAATTATGATTAATCATATTAAAACTAGTAGATGGTCTATTAAGCATATATTTAATAATTTAGCATACATTTTTCCTTAAAATACATCGAATCAAGAATTTTGGTGATTAATTTGTTGCTTTTGGTAAGTTCAACCAAAACCATAGTATAATCCTGTTTTAGCTCTTTATACTTGTTAAATTACTTTCTTTAAAATAAAGATGGACTTTATAATCGATGTTCATGCGATGAAGGAAAATCATTTTTTTATTTTGATATCGATGTGATTTTTATAGTATCTTACATAGCCCTTTCAAATATTTTTATTTTTCCAGTGCCCGTTTTGATAATTTCTGTCATGTTAGATATGCAATTCCTTATAAATACCACAAATCAAAACATCTTCATTGTTCTTAATTATTTTTACAAAAATGCTTTTTTTTTATTATTGGACATCATCATAGCCTTTAAAATCTTGTTAAAAAAGTGTTAACTAAAATTCTGTAGTATTTCCCTTGTCTTTCTAAACATAAGTTGTTTCCTCATGCATTCCTAAAGATTTAGCTTTATGGATCTTTATGGGAGCTAACCCAATTTTAGATCAGTTTATAATTTATTTCATGTCTCCACGTATTAAAACTTTTTTAAAAAAATGTCTTAACATTTTCCTTCAACAATTCTACGAAAACATCTTTTCTTGATTTTTTTATCTTTCACTAGTCACTGTGATCATATTATTCTTGCTTTTAACATATATTGCTTATTCAAATATTTTAGATGTATTTGTTTTTAAATTTTTTAATATTCTTTTCTTAATACACTATTATATGAACTATTAAAAATTATTCCTTTTTTTCCATTTATTACTCTGGTTGAGGGGTTTGTTTGTTTAGTTGCATCAGGAGTGTAGGGGAAATTAAATGCAATGGTTTAAAATTTCAATTGTTTGGTTAGAAGGAAATAAAATACAAAATAATATATTGAAAATTTTGGAATATTTTTATTTGTAATTTTTTGTTGTATTCTATGTTTATCCAAATTGGGCGAAATCTGAATACAACACAGTGAGAAACAGGCAGTGCACTTGTTACGTGTCCCAGTGACCTTGCCATGTTAACATCACTACCTCCACACAGCAATCTGCTGTAACTCCTAACCTTGTTACAGTTCCCTTTACAACTTTCTATCGTTACTATCCTCACTATGTCTATGCCTTAGATTTAGTTTATGTTTACAGCCAACCAATTACAAAAGTTGAATTTTATAGATTTATCTTATATTCAATCAAACAGTATTAAGAAATTAAAGTGCAGAATCACTAATTTACATGGCATTTGAAATACTTCAGTATCCTAAATACTTGCAAATTAGCTGCTCTGGAAAGCCTCTAACTACCATATAATCATTTCCTTCCATATTAGGGGATAATGTTTTCCCTCCTTGGTACATTTTTTATCTTTGATCATGCATATTATGTCCTCACCTATCAAATAAATTTTCTTATCTATGATCTATAGGGCTACACAACTTATCAGGGAAGCATGGATTGACGAGTAAGCTAAAGAATTCTTTTGTTGTGCCAAAACGAAACTACTTTCTCTAGCCATCATCTCCTGAATTTTCATGCTAATTTTCTCAGTGCAGCAACTATCTAGTGATGTTGTATCTCATTGGGTTTGTTTTAATTATAAAATTTTATTTTTCTTCTCTTAACAACTTACCTTGAAAGATTAATTTGCCATATTTAAACTTTCACTATTTTATCATTAAGGAAAATGTTAACATACATATTTGATTCACAAACTAAGTTGGTTAAATGCTACAAGAATGATGGAAGATTGGCATAATTTTAAAATAAATTTATTAAAATATTTGATTCATATGAAATTCACCTCACCATTAATATAAATTAAGCTGTGGCTACAACATCAATAAACTACCTGACGAGGCCATTGTCAAAATGCATCATGAAGTGTGCAAATGCATTACATATTTGCTTTGAAAAGTGTACAAATGCACTATGCAAATATATTAAAATTCGTATAAATGCATTATGCTGTTGCTATGAAAATTATGCATGTTCATTATGTGGGTGCACATAAAGCCGTGCAAGTGCATCAAAAAGCTTGCAAGCTCGCTAAATTTTCTTGAAGTCTATGAAATTGAATGTCGCATGTGCTTCAACAAACAAACTAATTGCTTAAATTTGAAATTCGAGAATACTGAGCGGACTAAAATTAGGTTGAACTGAAAATTTGCTCCATCTAAAAAATTTCGCTGAGCAAATTTCAAATCTATGAAATTGAATGTCCACTTGTCTAACAAACATATTAAGTCTTTAGATTGAAATTTCTAGAATATTTTATGGGCTAAAAATATGATGAACTTAAAATTTCCTTCACTCAAAAAGCATGAAAATTCTGTAATTTACGTTGATTTCTATGAAATTAATGTCTGCATACTTTGACTGGTATACTAAACGCTCGAACATATGGTTAGAAAATATTGCGCTGGTTAAAAAAATAAATAAATTCATTTTTTTTGTTTTGAGATATATGCAATTGTTCTAAAAGGGTTGCTATTATTTATTAGAAAAACAAGTTGTTTTAAAGTTCAAAATCTCAAATTTGAAATTTTTGTGTGTTCTTGAGAAAGTCCATAGGTCCATTTCTCCATATCACAAGTATCAGAGTTGACAAGATTTGTGCTAAATAATAAATTTTATTCTCATATTATGATTCTAATAAAATTAAGTCATTACCAAGGATTGCACATTAAATGTTTATGAGCAAAATGATGCGAATGTTATTTTGTTGGTCATTTACATGCTGCATTCAAATAGCTTTACAAAGAAAATTTTACTTCAAAGAAAAAACTCTCAATGTTGTTACACTTGTAAATTATAATAATGAGTTTAGCTTACAAAATTGAATTTTTATGTATAAAGATTGAGTCGACAAGATTTGTAATGTGAATAATTTTTTAGATAATTTTAAGTCATTAGCAAATCACGAATCAGATCCTAAGAAGGTTGGTAACAAAAGCCAATAAGATCCAAAATAGTAAAATAAACTATTTCAAACACCCCATTGATGGGAATGTTGACAAAAAAATATCCACTACAGGGGATCCTTATTGTCTAAATGTCCCAAAATTTTAATGAAAATCATTTTAGGCTTAAATCTTGAGGAATGATGGTAGATTCAAGAGGATTATAAAATTGAAGCTCTTTTGTATGAATTTCATCGCTTAAAGTTAAGAGCAAATTCCATACACAATCCACAACAATTTACTTAGTGTGACATGTTTAAAATTAATATCATATCGTAAAGAGCTAATATCATATCAAACGTATATCTATGATCACTCTCGAAGGATTCCATGCTATCAAAGACAATATGTGTTATTTGATCTTATGATTTTGCAACTAAATGACATTGTTTTAGAATAGTTAAAACCAATGTTTAAATTTGCGCAACTAAGTATTGAGGCGTTTTTCGTTCATTAGGCAAGGTGTAAGCTTGAAGGTTTTTTGAGGCTTATGCCTCGAATTAAAAATATTATGTAAATTAATAAATATTTTATGAACTATAAAATGTGAAGTAAAAATCATATATTAAAGTTTTAATTTTTTAATACATTAAAAAGTAATATAACAACATTCTAAATAAATAAAGAGTAATAAATCACATAAAATTAGAATCAACAAGTTAATATCCTAACTTCAACTTATGAAATAAGATGGGTTTTACAAAGATCAAAGTAAATTAAGATATTAAAATAAAATATTAAAATTACAAAAATACCTTATGCATCATCAACAATAATATTGCACCAATCTCAATGTATTTTTTAGCAATAAATATTCAAAATTCAAATTCAAGATCATCCAGAGTGATTTCAACAACTTTTTAGTCAAATGGACCGTCTTGACAAGGCTAACCTAATGATATCAAAATTGGTTCAATGCGAGTTCAATTAAGTCCTAATCAAGCCATTAGAGCACATTTTGAGGCTTCAGATCATTAATTGAATGGTCAAATAAACTCCAAATTTGACGTACTAAGTCAAATAGTGTTTCAACGAGAGGAATTTAATAAGCCTAAACTCGCTTAATTCTGGGGTCATTAAGGTCCTCAAATCATTGAAAAACCCCTATGATCAAGGGGGATCAATATTGTTTGTTTGATCAGACAATTATGGAAATTATTCGTCGAATGACTAAAATGCCCCTCCCATAGAGGGTTATAAATAGACCCTCTCTTCACTTGAGTGGGTCGTGTCAAATTCCAGTGCTATTCTTGACTGAAAATCCATTGATAATTCTAGCCAACTAGCCGCCAACCACCATAGACTACTGCCAACTAGTAGTCATTGACAATTGCCAACCGCCCCCTGCTCGCCACAGTTGGTGAACTTTATCGTGTAACGACTTATCCCCGAATGCCGTGTAATGATGTATCCTGAATATGATATATTAAAGTATTTAAAATGCCATGTAATGATCTATCTAAGGTACATTGTAACTTATAACGTGACATTAGAGATCTGATGATATCTTCTAACAACAACTGTTTATGATCACCGTATGCAGAATACAATATTTTTCTAAGGTCTTCTGATGTTTTCTTTACATCGTATATTGACAAGTGTTGTCTCTAGCGTAAAAGAATAAAACCTAAGAGAAGGGTTGCTGCAACAAACTGGTGTAGCACCAACAACAACCTATGTAGCTAATTGATGCTCTTGGAGTTGCCCACTATGATCTGTGGTGAGTTATTATTGTAGCATTCCACTATGGCCTACATGACTAACTTTCATTATTACAATGTTCCACTATAGTCTCTGTGGTCAACTGACGCTTTTGTAGTAACCTACCACAGTCTATGTGGCTAATTACCATTGCATCTTTCGACTACGCCCTATGTGGCTAACTTCTGTCAATGCAGTTTTCCACTACAATTTCTATGACCAACTAACTTTTTTGCAGTGCTCCACTATGACTCATGTGGCCAATTAGTACTCCAGCTTCCCATCACAGTCTACGTGGCTACCTGTCGTCTTTACAGGCTTCTTTTACGGCCTATATGATCAATTGCTGTCATTTCAACCTTTCACTACGGCCTCCTTGGCAATTGCTATCATTATGGCCTCCCATTACGCCCTATGTGTTCAACTTTTGTCATTGTTGCCTCTCACTACCACCTCCATGAATAAGTGCTATCGTTGTTGCATTTCACTACGACCTATGTCAATTGTTGTCATTGCAGCCTTCCATTATGACCTATGTGATTAACAGTTGTTGTTGTAGTTTTCCATTATGACGACTTATGTGGTCAACTGCTGTCTTTGCAGCCTTTCACTACAACAATATCTTTTATAAATTGATGCTACTGCAGCTATCAATCATATCTTATGTGACTAACTACGACCTATCTAATCAATTGGTATGATGGTACTATGAGTTGATCGAGCCAAACCAACAAGAGAAGGGAGGGGCCTTCTTAGGGATTTCCTGTGAGTTCCAAGCAGTGGAGGATCCCATTTGCATTTAGAGATTTCGATCGAGAAAGGCATAAGTGAGTTTTAGTAATTTTAATTATGTGATTAATAAAATATATTTTTATATAAATATGTATATATTATGAGTGTGGGTTTATTAATTAATGTTAATAGAAAATTTTATTGAATTGAGAGGATAAGTAAATGAAGCGTGCGTGCTAAATAAGGGAATTTTTTCCCCAACAAACTATTGTAAGGTAAGTTTCAAGTGAAATATATATATATATATATATATATATATATATATATATATATATATATGTTATGATGGAAGACATGTATTGATTTAGTTAATCGTGCCTAAAGACTACACTCGTATTTTCTCCAAAAAATATCTTAACATTGCTGGTAAACCAATGAAGCTACTCAAGTGGTCTCCTGATTTTGACCTCAATCATGAACCTCCTACTGTACATATATGGTTTAGTTTATCTGGTCTCAAACTGCACTTTTTTCATCATCAGGTTCTTTACTCTATTAGTGCCATACTTGGGGGCCTATGAAACTAGATCTACCCACCTTCAACCTTACCAGACCTTCTGTGGCCAGAATACTTGTGGAAAGAGATATTATTTTTCCTGATGTTATTGAAGTCTGGTTAGACACAAAGCATGATGGATATTGACAACAAATCGTCATTGAGCATAGACCTTCTTATTTTTCTCATAGTAAGATGTTTGTACATACTCTTGATAAATGTCATAAGCTTCACCCTAATTTGAAATCTAAGTATCAAGTGAATAATGATGAATCTAAGGATATATCTATACCACCTGGAAAGAAAGTTACCATAGGACAAATTTTGATGTTTGATTATATTTCCCCTGCTGTTACTGTTACTGCTACTGCGAGTGATGTGATACTGACACCTTCAAACCCCATTAAAAACAATACTGATGGACTATTACCGACAAATGATAGTGTTCAAACTGATAATCAGCATAGCCTCGTAGCTCCACTTCTTCAGGAAGTATCCGGTGTAGAGGCAACTCATACTTCACATATACTAGAACTTATTGTGGGTAATACGGTTGGTATTTCTTCTGCTTCAGCTCTACCACCTCATCAGATTGATTCTTCAGATGAGGAATAACAAGTCTATTCCAGGAGGAAGAAGAATAATGGAGGCCGACTTCAACTCGGGAACATATTGAATGATACATTGGTTACCACCTGCAATGACAATCATCTTATCAACTAATTAGCTTGCTCCTTCCCTAGAACTAGGGGCAGAGGCAAGACCAAATTGGGTGGCTCTCTAGCCACTTGATACTATGTATTTCGGCACTGTTAGGTTTTTTTAGAATATCTAATGTATTTTATGTTTTTTCTATTTTTGAAACCTTTTGTGGTTTTTTTGTGTTGGTAGGGTGTCATGC
>JXCR01084874.1:2903-46538 GCA_002079205.1 Phalaenopsis hybrid cultivar | reverse complement strand
AATACATCACAAATTGTTACATCAAAAGTTGGTATTGAGCTAATTTATCTGTCATTAAGATGGGTAATTTGATATATATATATATATATATATATATATTAGGGGAAAGAGCAACGGTGGCTCCCTACGCGTTAATTAAAAGAAAAGGTAAATGGAGGGTGGGAGGATCCTCTTCTAAGAAACCAAAAGTACATCTAAACACATGCCTAGGGGTTCCTCTCCCCACAATACAATTCACACAAAAAGAAATTTCCAAAATTACAGGTATACCCAAAACCAAATAGCAAAAACTCAAAAAAAAGTAAACATGTGGTCTAGTATATCTAGAGAAGTGACTACAAAAGAGATGTACAGAAAAAATCTTCCAGTTAGCAATGATTATCCAAAAGCAATTCCACGAGCAGACCAAAGAACCGGCATGCCGCAATCCAAAGAGATCGAAAACAACTCTCCCCAAAATTCCAAAGCTTGAGACGATCAGATCCTCAACCTGCATCCTAAAAGGACTCTCCTGAGGAGAACTTCTCGACAATGACATTCATCTTACTCCGTGGCTTGTTCCTTAATCCAAAATGGAAGCCAACAAGGAAATCACATTTCCAAAATTTAAGAGACTTCAAGCTTTTAAGAATACATGCAAGTGCTCTTGCAACTATAATTCTTTTCACAAATACTATGCATTTAGTGTTCTCTTTTAACAGTGAAAACAATGTGTCAATAGGCTCACTAAGGATCTGTTGGGGGCAGTTGCAACTGTCTGAAGTAGATGTGAAGCAAAATCACAGAAAAGAGTAGCTAGTGACGAGCTAGTTTAGTCCTGCCTCTGCCTCTAGTTCTAGGGCAAGATCCAGATAACAAATTGTTGAGTGCCGAGCCATTTCCCGAAGTAACCAAAGTATCATCCATTAGGTTCCCAAGCTGAAGTTTGCCTCCAATCTTCCTCTTCCTCCTTAAATAGACCTGTCATTCCTCAGAAGACTGCTTATATGATCATTGTGTTGGTAAACAGAACACCGGGCAAATAACAGCTGATGAGCACCAGAAGAAGGATTGTTAACTATTGCAATGGCTGTAGGTTCAAGTATGTGTGAAACATGAAATATCTCCTCTTTACCTAATGCTTCCTGCAGTTGAGGAGGGTTTGAAAGTGTAGGTTGCTCATCAGGGCCGTCCAGCCAGCTTCTCATCTATCGCAGAAATAGTATTTTCAGAGGGAGGATCCACAGAGGCGATTAACTCAGACACCATAACCTGTTCTGTAGCCAATTCATCAGCCAAAACCGTACCTTCATCCCTAGCCGGGATAACAGAATCTTGTACAGAAACACCATCCTGATTACTAGCAGCCATCGAATTAAGAGGGGAGGAAATAGGAATAATAGGAAGGGTCAGACCATTAAAAACCTGCATATTAGTCTCACTAGGTGCAATACCATTAGAAACAATCAACACCTGATTAGTATCAGTATTCGAAACAGTTACAGTAGTAATAGAAGGCGTAGAGACAGAAACAGAAGCCCCCTTCAGAGGAGGATTGGAGGGAGCAGAGTCAGGAACATCAATCCTGTCCTCTGTCACATGCATAAGGGAAGAAGAAGGGGGGCAGCAGCTGGTACAGACCTAGCAGCCGCACCATCAAGCCCCTGCTGCTGAATCCTCCCCTCTTTTCCTTAAATCAGGATTGAACTTGAAACACTGCTCTTGTTCATGTCCAAACATCTGACAATGCTCACAATAGGAAGGGTGTTGCTCTGAACTTACCTTATGCCAGTAACCTATATGCTCTGAACCGATCCAGACCTCATCCGGAGGAGGTAAAGTGACATCCTTTCGATCAGAAGTTTAGCCAAGGAGGGTCACATAAGGTTATACGTAGGAGCATCTAATTTCAGCGGTCTCCCAAACATAGCCGCTAAAGAGAAAAGAACCTCATGATTAAAAAGACGAACTTTCAGATAAGGGAACCTGATCCAGACAGGGATGACCGGAGCTTCTGCCTGGGGATCAAAACTAGAAGTCCATTTTAGCACCTTCATCCCAATGTTCTCAAACCAGATCATACGCCTAGCAAACTGCCTAGTATAATCTTCCTCGTTCGCTAACTGAATCAAAATGTGCCTTCCATCCAACAAACCAGTTTTCCACTCTCCCGTAAGCTTCATCAGCTCAAAGTGTTGTCTAAGAAATTCTAGCTTAGGAATACCATAAATGAACTTTCCGACTAGATGTAAACGACAAGAAGAGGCAAGTTCAACATTCTCAGCATCAGTGAGGAAGAGAGCAAGCTTTTTCCTTTTCCGGCCGGGACGACGGACAAAAGAGGAGAAATCAAGCTCGAGATTTTCGTAGAAAAACATAGGGGAAGTTAGGAACACCATCAGCGGTGACGCTGGCGTAAAAGAGAGGCCTCCGACTCGCCTAACCACGGCCGCCTGCCGTGACGGCGGAGAAAGAACGCATCATGACGAAGGATCACCCAAATCGCCATAGAAACGCAAACCCTAGCAGCAGAGACGGAAACATCCTGTAACTTGACAATTAGAATGAATAACGGAGATCACCCAAATCTATTTTTAAATGAATAATCATCTATAAAAAATATTACTTAAATTAAATAACTATGTTGATAATTAGAATTTCAACATAACTTTTTCTGAATACATTTTCCTTTTATTTCTGATTATTTAGTGTGAGGTGTAAATGTTAATAGATGAGGTATACTGATATTACTTTTAGTTTTGTCTAACAAAAATGGTTAGCTTTAAAATTTTGAGGCATTTTGTAAGTGAGGTGTGTTTCTCAGCATGGGTGAGGCTTTCATCTCACCCTTAGATATTAGGTGCAAACGAACCGAACACGAACAAACGAAGCTCTTGTTCGTGTTTGGTTCGTTTGAAATCAAGTTTGTTTGAGATATGCTTGTGTTCGAAGTTGTCCGTGAAATTACTGTTCATGTTCGGTTCAATTTGTTTAAAATTAATTCGAAATGTTTGAAATATTCANATGACAATTATCTTACCAACTTATTAGCTTGCTCCTTCCCTAGAACTAGAGGCAGAGGCAAGTCCAAATTGGGTGGCTCTCTAGCCACCTGATACTATGTATTTCGGCATTGTTAGATTTTTTTTTAATATATAATGTATTTTTTGTTTTTTCTAGTTTTGAAACCTTTTGTAGGTTTTTTGTGTTGGCAGAGTGTCATGTTTGGGCCCTCCNAAGTTATATATATTTAATTAGGTAGTTTTTTCATCTCCATTAACGCAACCCAAGACGAGTTAACATTATTTGAGTAATTCCATTTTTTTTTTTTTTTTGATTACTCTCAACTCGTTTCACAATCTAAGATTGAACTGCAACATAAAGAATAAAGAGACATTCAGAAAGTATAATGTAAAAGATATACATTATCAGAAAGTAGAAACTATATCAAACAAACTCAGAGATGTATAAACAAATACACAATCATAATGTGTAAAAATTATATCAAGCAAAAGAAAATTATAAAAATAAATACACTATCACTATGTATAAACGCCACATCAAGCAAAATGAAAAGTTACGAAAACAAGGTAGTGACACAAAATTTGCATTAAGTCAGCAATACACAGTTCTAATCTATTATAATATCCACCTCATCAAGAATATGCAACTGCAAATCACTTCCCCCTTCTGAGTATGAATAGGGATCTTTAGAAACCTTGGTAGAAGACATGCCCTCGGTGTCAACTACAGTCCAATGGTACATCACGTTAANGTTGTCCATGAAGTTACTATTCGTGTTCGGTTCAATTTGTTTTAAATCAATTTGAAATGTTTGAAATATTCGAATTTTTTGAATTGTTCAAAATCTTTTAAATTTGTTTATATTATTTGAATTGCTTGAATTGTTAAAATGATAATAAATTTGATTATTAATACTCAAATTACAAAAAAAAAAATTCTCTATTAAAAATATATTATTTCCTCAACTATATTGTTAGAAATTGTTAAAAACAAATTAAAAATGAAATATACTTTTAAAGTTTCAAATTCAAATTCTTAAAAAACTATAAATCATTATTATAAAATAATTAAGTAATAAATCATTATTTATTAATTATATAATTTGTGTTATATAAATATATAATATTTATACAACTAATATTAATATATTATTATTAAAAATTTAGTTTATATTATTATTTATAGGATTTAATTTTTTAAAATATGATTATATTTATATATATAATTATTTTAAATTATATTATATCTCGAACAATAATGAATCGAACATGATTGAACACATGACTATTCGTGTTTGGTTCATTTATAAACCGAATGAAAAATTATTCGTGTTTGGTTCGTTTACACCCGAACGAAAGAAAAAATTGTTCATGTTCGTCTCGTTTGAGCAAACGAATCGAACATGAGTCCCCTGGCGAGCCGAACAAGAAGTGTTTGCGAACAATCAGCTTTTTTGACAGCACAATCTTTTTTTTTTTTTTTTTTTAAACATTAAGGTGTGCCTCATATTGTGCAATTTTAAACAAGGTGTTAAACCGAGCCTTTTAATTAGGGGGATTCATAGCAAAATATCATCATTATATTACAACTGATTAGAGCACGAATATTCCTTAAGTGCTTAGCGCCTCTTGGTTTGTTAATTATAGGATGTGCTTAACAAGGCTTAAATTTGTTAGCTAAGGTTAACTCAAAATTACATATTTAGATAAACATTCACCCTAGGTCTATAAAGTTTAATTAGATGGTTCAATCCATTGATGCTAAACATGAATTTTTTGTCATATTCGGTCATCGACCTCCTCTGACTAAGTAAACTATGACCCATTACTACTTGGGATTATAAAAATCACGGGATCTTGATTGGGTTTATCATCATTTCCTCGCTATCTATTGTAACCTAAAGGTGGTGAATTTTTGCTGCTAAATGCTTAACATTTTGTATCTAATCACTAGCCTTAGTCAAAAGTTCTCTCTTATCAGTGGGAGAAGCAATCAATCACAATGGTTTATCAATTAGAAACTTGGAACCAAATTTTAAAGTCCTGACAAAATGCGAGTGAAATTTTCAGGTAGTGTCTTATCAAAAAGTTCTTTTTCCTTTTAAAATTTGACTTGGAACAAATCTAACGGGAGAGGTTGAGATGAATTTTGGAGCTCACACATTTTGAAAAACAATTCAAGGATGAGGGAATGATCATATAGACGTTAAGAATGCTCTGAAGTAGTGCATCCTCACATGAATAATACATAGCTAATTTAAGAATATTTTAATGTTTAGAACAATTCATAACATGGATTTTGCATGTTGAAATAATCTATGAACACAAAAAAAAAGAAGATACAATTCAATTGCAATAGGTATGAAGTAAAAATATTTTTGTTAGAATTGCAATTAGCTGTCTGTCTAATCAATCTCAACATTCACTCATCTTTGCCCAATTCCTACATGCCAAACACAAAATTGCGTATAAGACGTCTAGAAGACAATGTACTGAATTTCCTTGCTATCTTATACAGGCCATGACAGTGCCACTTGCACTATAGAGAATGGGCATGGGAAATTTTTTGAAATATGAGATTTGATGAAGTTACTTTTGACTTTTCAAGAGACAGATTTATTAATAAAAGATGTATTGCCCAAAGATTTAGCCTCCTTGTGAGGACTCCTTGGTTCAAAGATTTCTTGAGGGCGTTAAGATCCAAAATTAATATACTCCCCATTAAAAGGGAGCACTTTCATTTAAGGGTAGTAGTTTTGGCTCCCTTTTTAGTGCAATAGAAGGGGAGATCAATTCTTCTGCTTAGAGGGGTCCAGAGGCTCTCTCTTTATAGCATCTTTCGCTAAAACTTAGTGGTCAGAATCAACTCAAGCATGCTGAGACAATTAAGGCGGTACCGCAGGCCGAATTTTCATTTGCATGGCTATTGAACTGTCAACTGGCTGCCTAATTCCACTTGCTAGCAATCTCAAATATTGATCCTCTTTCTGTGGATTTTGGAAATGGATGGAATGTTTATAAGTTATAACCCACTGTTCTAATATATAATGCGCATGGAAAATTTTGGTGTGCACTCCTGCTATATATTGTGGAATTCACTGCATTAGGTACCTAGTGTGACTGGCAAATCTCTGTTAGTCCTAAGAGCCCAAGAGGCCAAAGAGTGCTAGAATTCTGCATGGAAAAATATCCCTTGCCAAGGCAACAAATCTCTTTTTCATCAGTATCTTATCGAACTTTTTGTACCATTTTGTGATCCTTGGACATTTCTTTTTTTAATGTTTATTTTTTATTTCTTTATGTCAAGATCTGCATTTGTTGCCAATTCCAGCTTTGCTAAAGAATATTTTTGAGTTGCTTCTAACTTTTTTAGATTTTCCGTTCCCATCTCCATCCCAATATTTTAACATCAAACTTAGCACATCCATTTTTTATGCCCATACCCACACTCCCTTACCTACAATTAATGTGATTCTGATAGCTCCTTTGTTTTTTCCATTTTGCTATTTATCCGGTGCCATTTCTACAAGTCCAAACATAATAATTTCATTTCATATTTTCTGTAATGTTTATGACTTTTCTTTTTTCCTAGGCTGTATATCCGTTACTGGTTTATTCTAATCTTTCACTGCAAACTCTCTCTTTTTTACCACAACTGTCACCTTGCAGATCCGTTACCATTTCTAGGCAATGCTGTGTTTTTCTTTTTTTTTTGGGTTGCTGTCTATCTAATATATCTCATGAGTACATTTACTACTCTTAATAAATTTCAGATAGATAATATAGTTTTTTGGGGTGTTACATATTGCTCACCATTTGTGCCATTTTATTGATGCATTAGCATTCTTCAGATTTCTTTTTTGTTATTATTTGTGTTTTTAATTAACATCAATATTGAGCTGAAGTTAATTGAATCATTCATCATGGCAAATTCTGAACTCATTAGAAATATTCTTTGCCATTGTGTGCAACCATGATCAGGCAGTAAATTGTTCCATAGCTCTCTACCCCTTGCAGGATGCAGGCATTTTAATTTTAATGATATTTTTNAACCAAATTTTAAAGTCCTCACAAAATGCAAGTGAAATTTTCGGGTAGTGTCTTATCAAAAAGTTCTTTTTTCCTTTTAAAATTTGACTTGGAACAAATCTAACGGGAGAGGTTGAGATGAATTTTGGAGCTCACACATTTTGAAAAACAATTCAAGGATGAGGGAATGATCATATAGACGTTAAGAATGCTCTGAAGTAGTGCATCCTCACATGAATAATACATAGCTAATTTAAGAATATTTTAATGTTTAGAACAATTCATAACATGGATTTTGCATGTTGAAATAATCTATGAAAACAAAAAAAAAAGATACAATTCAATTGCAATAGGTATGAAGTAGAAATATTTTTGTTAGAATTGCAATTCGCTGTCTGTCTAATCAATCTCAACATTCGCTCATCTTTGCCCAATTCCTACATGCCAAACACAAAATTGCATATAAGATGTCTACAAGACAATGTACTGAATTTCCTTGCTATCTTATACGGGCCAGGACAGTGCCACTTGCACTATAGAGGATGGGGATGGGAAATTTTTTGAAATATGAGATTTGATGAAGTTCNCCAAACACAAAATTGCATATAAGATGTCTACAAGACAATGTACTGAATTTCCTTGCTATCTTATACGGGCCACGACAGTGCCACTTGCACTATAGAGAATGGGGATGGGAAATTTTTTGAAATATGAGATTTGATGAAGTTCCTTTTAACTTTTCAAGAGACGGATTTATTAATAAAAGATGTATTGCCCAAAGATTTAGCCTCCTTGTGAGGACTCCTTGGTTCAATGATTGCTTAAGGGCGTTAAGATCCAAAATTAATTTACTCCCCATTAAAAGGGAGCACTTTCATTTAAGGGTAGTAGTTTTGGCTCTCTTTTTAGTGCAATAGAAGGGGAGATCAATTCTTCTGCTTAGAGGGGTCCAGAGGCTCTCCCTTTATAGCATCTTTCACTAAAACTTAGTGGTCAGAATCAACTCAAGCATGCCGAGACAATTAAGGCGGTACTGCAGGCCGAATTTGCATTTGCATGGCTATTGAACTGTCAACTGGCTGCCTAATTCCACTTGCTAGCAATCTCAAATATTGATCCTCATTCTGTGGATTGTGGAAATGGATGGAAATGTTTATAAGTTATAACCCACTGTTCTAATATATAATGCGCATGGAAAAGTTTGGTGTGCACTCCTGCTATATATTGTGGAATTCACTGCGTTAGGTACCTTGTGTGACTGGCAAATCTCTGTTAGTCCTAAGAGCCTAAGAGGACTAACAGTATCCCTTGCCAGGTAAACGAATCTCTTTTTCTAGGACAAAGAGTGCTAGAATTCTGCATGGAAAAATATCCCTTGCCAGGTAAACGAATCTCTTTTTCATCAGTATCTTATCGAACTTTTTGTACCATTTTGTGATCCTTGTACATTTCTTTTTTTAATGTTTATTTTTTTATTCTTTATGTCAAGCCAATTCCAGCTTTGCTAAAGAATATTTTTGAGTTGCTTCTAACTTTTTTAGATTTTCCGTTCCCATTCTCCATCCCAATATTTTAACATCAAACTTAGCACATCCATTTTTTATGCCCATACCCACATGATCTAAAATTTACTCCCTTACCTACAATTAATGTGATTCTGATAGCTCCTTTGTTTTTGCCATTTTGCTATTTATCCGGTATCATTTCTACTAGTCCAAACATAATAATTTCATTTCATATTTTCTGTAATGTTTATTACTTTCTTTTTTCCTAAGCTGTAGATCCGCTACTGGTTTATTTTAATCTTTCACTGCAAACTCTCTCTTTTTTTTACCACATTTAATCTTTCACTGTCACCTCTCAACTCGTTAAGCAATGCTGTGTTTTTTTTTTTTGGGGTTGCTGCCTATCTAATATATCTCATGAGTACATATACTACTCTTAATAAATTTCAGATAGATAATATAGTTTTTTGGGGCGTTACATATTGCTCACCATTTGTGCCATTTTATTGATGCATGAGCATTCTTCAGATTTCTTTTTTGTTATTATTTGTGTTTTTAATTAACATCAATATTGAGCTGAAGTTAATTGAATCATTCATCATGGCAAATTCTGAACTCATTAGAAATATTCATTGCCATTTTGTGCAACCATGATCAGGCAGTAAGTTGTTCCGTAGCTCTCTACTCCTTGCAGGATGCATGCATTTTAATTTTAATGATATTTTAGATTGCTCTTAACTCCTTTCTTACCCTTCCACAAGGCAGTATGACTGTATGAGTTCCTCGGAGCATTTGTTTGATTATTAAGGACTTTGGCTGTGTTTATCTGGCTTAGATATGATTAACTGTGACTTCTTGTTGTGATTTGTGAAGACATTTTACTAATAACAAATCCTTGTGAGTCTTCACAGTTTTTCAATTATTAATTTGGCTGGAATCCACATATTTGAGCTCCTTTATAAACTTATAATTAAGCTTTGTTGCTTTGTTTTCTTGTTAGTAACAGCTTACACTTGAAATACAATAATGCTGTTCCGGGGAAATTATTATTAACTTAAGCATGTTATGAAGTTTATGCTCTTTTTTGTTTATACATTGTTAACGGTATAAATGGCTGAAAAATATTAAAGCTCTTGCATCATTTTCGTATCATTAAACAATTATCCTTGACCATTCCAATTACGCCTCTAATAGCAAAACGTTACCTTGCTGTAAAATAAAACGAAAGAGAGAGAATGGAGTTACCTTGAGAGCATCAAAAGATAGCTATTACTTCTTTAGCTGGAGTTGAGAATCAATGAGCATTAATGAGTATGTGTTATGCTGCAGTGATCAAGGGATTGTTTATTCAGCACCTGCCTACAGGATTCCAGAGTGCACAAGGACTGCTGCTGGAACACCTTTGGTGCAGGTGCTTTATAGTGGAATATGCTCTTAAAACTGTTATCATTCTCTACTATAAATCTTTTCCTACACCAAGTTCACCATATTAATTTTTTTTGTGTTGGCCAGCTACTATCTTTGACTGAGGGAGAAAGAATAACATCTATAATACCTGTTAGTGAATTTGCTGAAGATCAATACCTACTTATGCTGACTGTGAAAGGCTATATCAAGAAAGTTTCGCTGAATCTTTTTTCTTCAATCAGAGCAACAGGGATAATTGCAATCCAACTGGTTCATCCCGTTTTGTCCTTCTCTGTTTTCTCATTGTTTATTTATAGAATTGGAATTATTGCCCTGAAATGCAGCTTATGCCTATTTATCTTTTTTAACATGACAGATGCCTGGTGATGAGCTCAAATGGGTTCGTCACTGTGTAGATGATGATCTTGTTGCAATTGCTTCACAAAGCGGGATGGTCACCATTTCTTCCTGTAATCTGGTAAGGTTTCATATGAGGAAGGATTTGGGTACAGCTAATGCAAAAATTAGCATGTGGTACAAATTCCACAGTTGCAAGATATACAAATTCTGTATTGAAAATCTTTTCCTAATCTTGAGATATTTCTCTTTAAATATCTGTGGTTTGCACGATGTTTTTTTAGGCAATGATTGATTTTTCTCTTTTTATAATTTTGCTTTCCTTATTTAAAGAATAAATTGTGTTTTGCAAGACTTAAGCTGAAGACAGTGGAAATTCTGGCAAAATGGGAACTCACTGAAAGTGTTAATTCTCCATTGTAAGAGTTTAATTGTTGACATAAATTTTGTTATTAAAGATGGTTGGAGAATTGGCAACTTTCTGGATGTCACTTTGAAATTGGTTTTGCGCAGCAGGCTAAGGTTTAATGTCTATTAACCACTTCATACTGAAGATTCCATCTCAATCAAGAGGAATGGTGAGGGACTGCGTATCAGCCCTTTTGGAGTCGACACAAAGGACAAAGGGCGGTTTGTGATGGGGCAACAGTTGCAGTTAGATTAAATGAGAGAGGAGAAACCATGTCAAGGGGTTGGGCAAAGTGTGAGAAGGGACATCTTAGTCAGGTGGGGAAACAAGTGTGTGAATATGGGCTTGCTGGGCAAGGGTTGATTTAAACAGAAGAAAGGGGATGAGATGAAAGCTAGTCATACTATGGTCTTTGATATTTGTTACGCCCGCCTAAGGGAAATTATTATTTATTAACCTAAGGGTAATTTAGTCTTTTGTTATTAATTATTATATAGTATAATTTGGGTTAATATGTTTCGGGTAGGGGGCATGCATGAGATTATTGTCTATGAGTTATGCTTAGAGTTTGGGAGAGATTTTCTTTCTCTCGAATTGTAGGAATTGGTAGAGATCGCCCACCTCTCGAATTGTAAGTATNTTCGGGTAGGGGGCATGCATGAGATTATTGTCTATGAGTTATGCTTAGAGTTTGGGAGAGATTTTCTTTCTCCCGAATTGTAGGAATTGGTAGAGATCGCCCACCTCTCGAATTGTAAGTACTTATTTTTTGTATTCGAGTTGAGTGTTTGATCTTATTGCAATAAAATATGTGTTTGCTCTAATTTATATGGAGAATTATGTCTTAAGTGTTATCAAAGCTATACATTTCTGGGAGATCAACTACAAGCTCGCAACTAGATTTGTTCGTGACCTAGACTTGTGAAACAGTCGCTCTTTGAGCAATCTGGGAAGACAACGTCGGGATCGGCTTGAGATTCAAACGCGAGTTGACCTAAGTTAAAAGCCAACAATGGGATCGGCGTGTATAGATGTGATCCAACCCCTCTATACATCACACTATTGGAGCTTGTTGGGAAGACCGACGAGATCACAACATATACCAGCCACCCTTCGTGACCTAACTCGCAACANGAGCAATCTGGGAAGACAACGTCGGGATCGGCTTGAGATTCAAACGCGAGTTGACCTAAGTTAAAAGCCAACGATGGGGTCGGCGTGTATAGATGTGATCCAAACCCTCTATACATCACACTATTGGAGCTTGTTGGGAAGACCGACGAGATCACAACATATATCAGCCACCCTTCGTGACCTAACTTGCAATGATTTTAGCGATATGTGAAGAGATGACGGGATCACAACGTAGTATGGGGTGGATCGACGTGATAAGTGCTAGCATCACGGTTGGAGGTAATGGGGAAGCAACACGAGATTTTGATCTCCTTCGTGACTATATATCACGATACGGTCGGGATTAGAGCCAGTTGAGAAGGCTGCCTGAGGATCACAATGAACAGGGACTAGAAATTCTCATCTTTCTTCATNAATGGGGAAGCAACACGAGATTTTGATCTCCTTCGTGACTATATATCACGATACGGTCGGGATTAGAGCCAGCTGAGAAGGCTGCCTGAGGATCACAATGAACAGGGACCAGAAATTCTCATCTTTCTTCAGCTCCGAATTGGGTGTTCAACGAGAGTAGGCCTTAAATCAAATTGGATCGTGGATGGCTTAATATCTTGTGATAAAAACGTGGTTTAGACTATCTCAAAATCATCGATGGCATTTCAATGTATAGAGGTCTCAATCTTTTGTGATCGAAAACTTTCTGGGGAATANCTTAAATCAAATTGGATCGTGGATGGCTTAATATCTTGTGATAAAAACGTGGTTTAGACTATCTCAAAATCACCGATGGCATTTCAATGTATAGAGGTCTCAATCTTTTGTGATCGAAAACTTTCTGGGGAATGATGATTGCCAAGAAAGTAGATAATTTGGAAAAGAAATCAGAGGAAGAGGTGAGCCAACTTAAATCCAGGATAGAGGAAGGTTTGCAACTATCGACAAAAGGTTTTCATCCATTGAAAACCGATTCGAGCGCTTGGACGAGATGATAAGGAGTCTTATTGAAATGCAATCCAAGACCCTGCCTTCTGTTTGCAAAACTTAACCAAGGGTTGATCGGAGTTTCATTAGTTAAATCAAAAGGGAAAGAGATCAAACAAAAGGGACATGAGGAGGAACCTTTAAGAACCTCCTCTTAGGGTTCTGATGGAAAGTGGATTAGAGATTTCCAAAGGAGGCGGTTGGGATAGAAGAGAAGTCGAGATGAGGTAAGGCTATGTTCNAGGGACATGAGGAGGAACCTTTAAGAACCTCCTCTTAGGGTTCTGATGGAAAGTGGATTAGAGATTTCCAAATAAGGCGGTTGGGCTTAAACATGGAGAAGGAGTTATACAAGGGGTATTGAGGAGCATGAGGAAGATAGAAGAAAAGTCGAGATGAGGTAAGGCTATGTTTNCAATCCAACTGGTTCATCCCATTTTGGCCTTCTCTGTTTTCTCATTGTTTATTTATAGAATTGGAATTATTGACCTGAAATGCAGCTTATGCCTATTTATCTGTTTTAACATGACAGATGCCTGGTGATGAGCTTAAATGGGTTCGTCACTGCGTAGATGATGATCTTGTTGCAATTTCTTCACAAAGCGGGATGGTCACCATTTCTTCCTGTAATCTGGTAAGGTTTCATATGAGGAAGGATTTGGGTACAGCTGATGCAAAAATTAGCATGTGGTACAAATTCCACAGTTGCAAGATATACAAGTTCTGTATTGAAAATCTTTTCCTAATCTTGTGATATTTCTCTTTAGATATCTTTGGTTTGCACGATGTTTTTTTAGGCAATGATTTATTTTCTTTTTTTATAATTTTGCTTTCCTTATTTAAAGAATAACTTGTGTTTTGCAAGACTTAAGCTGAAGACACTGGAAATTCTGGCAAAATGGGAACTCACTGAAAGTGTTAATTCTGCATTGTAAGAGTTTAATTGTTGACATAAAATTCGTTATTAAAGATGGTTGGAGAATTGGCAACTTCCTGGATGTCACTTTGAAATTGGTTTTGCGCAGCAGGCTAAGGTTTAATGTCTATTGACCACTTCATACTGAAGATTCCATCTCAATCAAGAGGAATGGTGAGGGACTGCGTATCATCCCTTTTGGAGTCGACACAAAGGACAGAGGGCGGTTTGTGATGGGGCAACAGTTGCAGTTAGATTAAATGAGAGAGGAGAAACCATGTCAAGGGGTTGGGCAAAGTGTGAGAAGGGACATCTTAGTCAGGTGGGGAAACAAGTGTGTGAATATGGACTTGCTGGGCAAGGGTTGATTTAAACAGGAGAAAGGGGATGAGATGAAAGCTAGTCATACTATGGTCTTTGATATCTGTTACGCCCTCCTAAGGGAAATTGTTATTTATTAACCTAAGGGTAATTTAGTCTTTTGTTATTAATTATTGTATAGTATAATTCGGGTTAGTATGTTTAGGGTAGGGGACATGCATGAGATTATTGTCTATGAGTTATGCTTAGAGTTTGGGAGAGATTTTCTTTCTCTCGAATTGTAGGAATTGGTAGAGATCGCCCACCTCTTGAATTGTAGGTATTTATCTTTTGTATTCGAGTTGAGTGTTTGATCTTATTGCAATAAAATATGTGTTTGCTCTAATTTATATGGAGAATCATGTCTTAAGTGTTATCAAAGCTATAGATTTCTGGGAGATCAACTACAAGCTCGCAACTAGATTTGTTCGTGACCTAGCCTTGTGAAACAGTCGCTATTTGAGTAATCTGGGAAGACAACGTCGGGATCGGCTTGAGATTCAAACGCGAGTTGACCTAGGTTAAAAGCCAACGATGGGATCGGCGTGTATAGATGTGATCCAACCCCTCGATACATCACACTATTGAAGCTTGTTGGGAAGACCGACGAGATCACAACATATATCAGCCACCCTTCGTGACCTAACTCGCGACGATTTTAGCGATATGTGAATAGATGACGGGATCACAATGTAGTATGGGGTGGATCGACGTGACAAGTGCTAGAGAGGAAGCATCAAGAGAATCACTATGTATAGGCTTTTGTGACAGAAGCCTTGCGATGCAATCACGGTTGGAGATAGTGGGGAAGCAACACGAGATTTTGATCTCCTTCGTGACTATATATCACGATACGGTCGGGATTAGAGCCAACTGAGAAGGCCGCCTGAGGATCACAATGAACAGGGACCCAACAAGAGTAGGCCTCAAATCAAATTGGATCGTGGATGGCTTAATATCTTGTGATAAAAATGTGGTTTAGACTATCTAAAAATCATCGATGGCATTTCAATGTATAGAGGTCTCAATCTTTTGTTATCGAAAACTTCCTGGGGAATAATGGTTCCAAGAAAGTAGATAATTTGGAGAAGAAATCAGAGGAAGAGGTGAGCCAACTTAAATCCAGGATAGAGGAAGGTTTGCAGCTATCGACAAAAGGTTTTAATCCATTGAAAACCGATTCGAGCGCTTTGACGAGATGATAAGGAGGCTTATTGAAATGCAATCCAAGACCTTGCCTTCTGTTTGCAAAACTTAACCAAGGGTTGATCGGAGTTTCATTAGTTAAATCAAAAGGGAAAGAGATCAAACAAAAGGGACATGAGGAGGAACCTTTAGAACCTCCTCTTAGGGTTCTGATGGAAAGTGGATTAGAGATTTCCAAAGGAGGCGGTTGGGCTTAAACATGGAGAAGGGGTTATACAAGGGGTATTGAGGAGCATGAGGAAGAAAGAAGAGAAGTCGAGATGAGGTATGACTATGTTTGAACGAGGAAAATTTTCCCTTGACACATGGGGAAAACAACAGAGGGAGAGGAAGTTGGGGTGAAGTTGCTAGGGTTAGGAAGTTGAAGATGTCGATCTTTGAGAGGTAAAACACCTAGTGAATGAGCTAAATGGGAAGGAGGAGCTCATGGCCACAGAGTTATGTTTGGAGGGGAAAATTCTGGTGTGGTTTCAGTGGAGGGGGGTTTCATATTTGATCTGCTCATGGGAAGAATTTAAGGATTATTTGTTGGAACATTTCTAAGTGATTTGGGAAGGTGACCTATAAGAACAATTCTCATGGAGTATAGAGAGAGACTCAAGTTACTATCGTAATGGTTGAGGAGATTTTTGCAGTATTGGAGGTAAATCTTATGAAGGGTCTAAAGTCTGAAATAAGTACAACATTCTGACTTTTGAGACCGCAAGGATTGGGGGAGACGATGGAGCTACTCCAGATGGTGGAGTGCAAGAACCAGGTGGAAAGGCCAATAGAAGCACCACCTTGGGAGAATTACACAAGAGTAACTCGATGACTATGGCACCGAGGACCCATATGGTGTCATTTCAAGGGGAGGAGCCAAAGGTGATGTAACTTTATCGTTTCTGTACCCTAGGAGAGAGAAAGCGAGGAATTAGAGAAGAAGAAATGAAGGGTCGGGCAGCCAAATAGAGGGAGAGGAAGCAAGTGGTCAGAAGTCTAGGGGATGAGTGCACATTTAAATAGACAGGAGAGGCAAAAACTTACCAGGAGAGCTAAAGTCGCGTNGTTTCAGTGGAGGGAGGTTTCATATTTGATCTGCTCATGGAAAGAATTTAAGGATTGTTTGTTGGAACATTTGTAAGTCATTTGGGAAGGTGACATACACGAACAATTTTTTGTATTGACTCAAGAAGGGTTTCTTATGGAATATAGAGAGAGACTCAAGTTACTGTCGGAATGGTTGAGGAGATTTTTGTGGTACTGGAGGTAAATTTTATGAAGGGTCTAAAATCTGAAATAAGTGCAACATTCTGACTTTTGAGACCGCAGGGATTGGGGGAGACGATGGAGCTACTCCAGATGCTGGAGTACAAGAACCAGGTGGAAAGGTCGATAGAAGCAACACCTTGGGAGAATTACACAAGAGTAACTCGATGACTATGGCACTAAGGACCCATATGGTGTCATTTCAAGGGGAGGAGCCAAAGGTGATGTAACGTTATCGTTTCTGTACCCGAGGAGAGAGAAAATGAGGAATTAGAGAAGAAGAAATTAAAGGTCGGGCAGCCAAACAGAGGGAGAGGAAGCAAAGGGTCAGAAGTCTAGGAGATGAGTGCACATTTAAATAGACAGGAGAGGCAAAAACTTACCAGGAGAGCTAAAGTCGCGAGCGGGTTCGATCGAAGGAGCCTCACGTGCTACATCTTGGTTGTGTCGAACTCTTGCGAAGGAAGGTCGGAGGGAGAAGATCGGCTTCTTGTACTGTTGTGGGTTGAGCCACGACTAAGGAAGGAGAAANACGTGCTACATCTTGGTTGTGTCGAACTCTTGCGAAGGAAGGTCGGAGGGAGGAGATCGGCTTCTTGTACTGTTGTGGGTTGAGCCACGACTGAGGAAGGAGAAGGCAGCGTCGATCACTTGTGATGTCAAGTTGAATTGCGGTTGAAGAAGAGGTCTCTCTGTGCGCTTCTCTGGGTCGAACCGAGATCTACGAAGGAGAAGTGCATGCACTTGGAATTCGATTGAAGGAATCGTCGAGCTTCATGGTGCGAAANAGGAGAAGGCAGCGTCGATCACTTGTGATGTCAAGTTGAATTGCGGTTGAAGAAGAGGTCTCTCTGTGCGCTCCTCTGGGTCGAACTGAGATCTACGAAGAAGTGCATGCACTTGGAATTCGATTGAAGGAATCGTCGAGCTTCATGGTGCGAAGGAGAAGCAAGGAAGAAGGGAGTTGAAGCCAGAGGAGGAAGCGTCAAGCTGGTCTCTTGCATGCGAGTAAGAAGAGGAGTCCTGCGATTTTACTTCTGTCGCGGGGAGGCTGTCGAGCGCTAGCTTGGTTTTAGGAAGAGACGAGGGAGATCGACATAAGTGGTAAGCGTAGTTTTTTTAAAATTATTTTAGTGATACAATAATAATAATAATAATAGTAATAATAATAACAATATTATTATTATTATTATTATTATTATTATTATTATTATTTTANGAGGGAGATCGACATAAGTGGTAAGCGTAGTTTTTTTAAAATTATTTTAGTGATACAATAATAATAATAATAGCAATAATAATAACAATATTATTATTATTATTATTATTATNACGTGCTACATCTTTGTTGTGTCGAACTCTTGCGAAGGAAGGTCGGAGGGAGGAGATCGGCTTCTTGTACTGCTGTGGGTTGAGCCACGACTGAGGAAGGAGAAAGCAACATCGATCACTTGTGATGTCAAGTTGAACTGCTGTTGAAAAAGAGGTCTCTCTGTGCGCTTCTCTGGGTCGAACCGAGATCTACAAAGGAGAAGTGCATGCACTTGGAATTCTATTGATGGAGGGGTTCGTCGAGCTTCACGGTGCAAAGGAGAAGCAAGGAAGAAGGGAGTTGAAGCCAAAGGAGGAAGTGTCAAGCTGGTCTCTTGCATGCGAGTAAGAAGAGGAGTCCTGCGATTTTACTTCTGTCGTGGGGAGGCTGTCGTGCCCTAGCTTGGTTTGAGGAAGAGACGAGGGAGATCAACATAAGTGGTAAGCGTAGTTTTTTTTTAATTATTTTAGTGATATAATAATAATAATAGTAATAGTAATAACAATATTATTATTATTATCATGGAAGATTTATTTCAAATATGAAAATAATGTTTACAATTACTTATTTGAGTGGACATTTATTGGATATTGAATAAAACCGTAAATGTTGATTTAGTTGAAGTTTTGATTGTCAAATTTTAATAACAGGAATACCTAAAAAAATGCATCTAATCAACAATTAAAGTTAAATAACTAAGAGATTAATGAAGCAAATTAATAGTATGCTTAAGATTATATTTTTACGTTATTGTAGACAACTAACTATTGGAGGCAAAGATTAAGCGTGTTTAAAGCAAGTCATACAACTTTGAGGCGAGTACTATTCTAAAATTATAGCACCATTTTTATATCTCTTTTAAACCAATTTTATCAGTTGTTAATTATGCTTGATTAATGCAATTGTTTTTTTCTATTATTAAATTTTATCGGTCTCTTCGATGCGAATGCTTATAATCTCCTAATATGAAATAATTAATGCATTATAATTAAGTGATATGAAATTATGAATAATATGATTTATATAGATTGCTTGTACATGCATAACCGAATATGATGGAGTCACTCGTTGATTATACTATTGAGAGAGCATTAATATACTCGTGCACGTATATGAGAAAATATATTGATATTGAGGTACCTTAAGCGGTACAAATTTTTAGACGTTGCTCATGTGACGATTGTATATGTATGAGATGATATTGTTATGATAGTGATATAAACTCTTTCAATAGTATTTTAATGTTTATATTGATTTAGTAAAGAAACTTAGCTGACATGCATATTGTTCTTTTTTCTTGTATTATTATAATTTAGGAGTATAAGTATTCACTGACTTGTTTTGCTCATTTTTATTTTAAATTAATTTTTTAGGTTAATTAATTGATTAAAAGATGAGCGATAAAAGGAAAAATTTTTATAGAATACACGAACAGCCAGTAAAAATATAATTTTAAATATATTGTTTTAATCTAATTTAATTAGTGAATATTTCATTTATTAAATTGTAGACGAATATAAAAATTGTAGACAAATTTAATTAGACTAATATCCACCGTCCGTCTGTCTGTTTCCATCTTGGTTAATTCCAAGCCTCAGGTAAGGTCGTGACGGACAAAAAATTCTGGAGTTCCTTTCAGGGTTAACTTCAAGCGCCTTACAGAGACAAATTTGGGAGAAGGAAATGAGTTATGTTTTATGTGTGATGAAAAGTTTGCCCGCATGACCCCTGATACGAGGATCAGACATATTACAGGTTCTCATAGCATGTAACAAGGAGGTAGGTGAGCTTTATTGAGCAGTAGTTTTTTTTTTTAATGTACCTTGAGGACAAGGTGTTTGTTTTAGAAGGGAGTATTGTTTCGCTGAACTATGCCCCTAAGGGCATTTTTTTCTTTTATTAGCCTAAAGGCAATTTAATTTTTTGTTCTTTATTATTATTTAGTATAAATATGGGTAACATTTTTAGGGTTAGGGGGTATGCATGAGAATATTGTCTGAGAGCCTTAAGGTTAAAGTTTGGGAGATATTCCTACCTTTCCAATTGTAGCAATTGAAAGAGATCGCCTACCTCTCGAATTTTAGGTGTTAATCTTTTGCATTCGAGTTGAGTATTTGATGTTATTTTTAATAAAATATGTGTTTGCCCTAATTTTGGTGGAAAATCATGTTGATTTGTGCGTTGAATCATATTAATATCATGTTGAAGAGAGGAAAATTAGTTGTGCATATGTTAACTTATAGAAGTGCCTGTAAGTAGGCAAATAATGTAAATACAAAGTAAAATATTTCAATTATGAGAATCATATCTCCAATTAATAAACTTATTTAACTTTTCCTTAAGTTGACTACTTACTATCCTGTACTTTTGGATGGAATATATCTTTTATCATTTAGCATGTTTGCAATAGATTCATTCTACTTTTATATTTGGCAATAGAACTCAATGATATTTTAATAGAAGTGTGAAAATATTTAGAAGCGTGTGAATTTTTTGGCTTAATAAATTTTTTAATATTTTTTTAAAAACTAAAAATATTTCTGATGAATGGAGAAAGTGTTTATTGGTTCATATTTTTAATAGTAAAAGAGATGCATAAGACTGTAAATTATAGAGGAATTAACTTAATGTGTCATACATAAAATTTATGGGAGAGTAATTGAACATAGGTTACAACGTGATACAAAAATTCTCAAAATTATTAGAATCATGTCGGCCAAGTCTACTATGGAAGCTATATATTTATTGAGAAGTTTAATGGAAAAGTACATAAAGAGTAAGTAGGTTCTAAATATGATTTTTGTTGATTTAGAAAAAGCATATGATAATGTTTCAAGAGTACTTTGGAGAGTTCTACTTAGATAATCATTAATATTGTTTATATTCAAATCATTAAATATATGTCTACTAGAGTTGTTACTTGTGTTTGAACATAAGTAGGATTGATCAAGTATTTTCTTAGTTTAGTTGGATTGCATCAAGGATTGGCTTTAGGCCCACATCATTGTGCTTTAGTTATGGATATTCTTACTGGACATTTATAGGAGGATGTACCTTGGTGTATGCTTTTCACTGATGATATCTTTTTGATGGATAAGACTAGAGAGAGTTCAGAAAAAACATTAATTATGGAGGTCAACTTTAGAACCTAAAGATTTTTGTTTGAGTAGATCTAAAATTGAATTCATTGAATGTAATTTTAATAGTAGTAGATTTTTTGGCGGGGTTGTAACAATTAGTGATGGAATACTTGAACTTGTCAAATTGGATGGATTTGAGAGTTAGACAATTCCTTTCATCAAACTCGTAAGGTAGCATACTGTGGTCGTTTTAATGGCTCGTTGAGTAATAAGAGCATGCTCCTTCACCATGACCATTTTATGACTTGTTGAGTGAGTAAAGTTGTTAGCGACTTGGTCATATTTGTGCTTGTTGAGTCCAGCCTTCTTGACTTGAGTTTTAGACTTGAGCTATGATAGAATTTGCATCCTTCCAATTTGAGTCATCGGAGCTATTGTTCAAAGTGATTGTGATATAGATGGGGATGTTATTAGTAGAATTCAAGTTGGGTGGCTGAAGTGGAGGAATGCACTGTGCCTATTGTGTGATAGAAAAGTACCGCTTAAATTTTAAAGGAAAATTATAAGATGATGGTGAGACCTACAATCTCTTGTGACGCAAAAAGTTAGCATGTAAATAAGAAGCATAAATTAAGTGTTGCTAAGATGAGCATGCTAAGGTGGATGAGTGGCTTTACACTTAGAGAAAAAAATGCGAAATGAATATATTTGTGAAAGGGTTGGAGTAGCTCCAATGCAAGACACGATCAGAGAGAGTTGTCGTAGATGATTTGGTCAAATTAAATGTCGTCCATCCGATGACCCAGTTGGGAAAGTAAATTTTAAGATTTGACTTTTGTTCAGAAAGTTAGACATAAACCTAAAAAGACTTGTGCTTGTTGTAAAAAAATGATATTAATTTCTTAGAATTAAATGAAAATATGACACTCAATAGGACACAATGGAGAAAAAAGATTCATGTAGGCGACCTCACTTAGTGGGATAAAAGTTTGTTATTGCTGTTTAAATTTGGCATGTTACATCAGTAAAAGTAATTCTTATTTCTTGAAAGCTGATTTTCTGAATTTTCTTTGAATTGGAAAAACTAATGCATAAACTTAATAAAAGAACAATAATCAAATTTATTAAAATCTTTTGTTTTGTAATACCTAAAAATTTTGCAGATTGTTTAACTATTATGTAATGATATTATAATATCCGAACCAGCTTCGTGTTCTTGGGAGGAAAACAAGGGGTGTAAATTCCATGAGATTAAAAGAAGGGGACCAGGTAGCATCCATGGACATCATACCTTCTGGGATGAGGAAAGGTTTTCCAAGAGATTCAGATGTTCCTTGTATCAGGTGATTTTTTATGACACTGTTCATATATTCTTCATCTAATTTATTAAGAATTTCTTTTTTGGATTCTCTTTGCTGAAAAATAATACCTTCCAAGAATGCATTTACATCTGGCATGATGCTATGTGCAAGTTGCAAGGTTTACTATGATAATTTCTAGTTTGCTTTTATCAATTGTACCACACTTGCTATATGAGATCGCCGAGAACAGCATATGCGACACTTATCCTGCTGCAATGGAATTTCTCGTTATTTTTTAGCAGGGGTAGAGATACTAGTCCTCCCTGGCTGTTATTTTTGTCAGAAAGTGGCCATGGGAAGCGGGTACCTCTAAGTGAATTTCGCCTGTCAAGATTTAGATCAGTCGGCTTGATTGGCTATAAGGTACAATTTACTTTTAAGCATATATAATTCATATTACAGTTAGTCCCACTTCAATGTAGAATTTTTATGTTATTGATAAATTGATAGTGTAGAAAATGGCCAAACTATGCACCTCTTCAAGCATATTTTGGTTATGTAGACTTTGCAATATCTTTGTTTATTTTTTTCACTTACCTTTCCTAACATACATAATTTCGGGGGCAGCAGGGTTCTATTGCAACAAATGCAATCAAAAAAAGATTTAAATGAAAAATGAATGTTAGATTCCAATTATATTCGCAAACAATGAATAATCTAGCTTTTTATTTTGTGTAAGTTGGTATGTGACCTTTGAATTGAGATCAATTGGATCCATGATTATTTAGAACCGCTTATTGAAGTAGAAAATATTGCATCCGGTCGTCCATATGTGCGTACGACCAATGGCCGAGCGACAACTTGGCATGGTTGGCAGCCACCTCATCTGTGCATGAGGTGTATGTCGAGCTATCGCCCTACATCTGTACCTGTGGATGACAGACACAATATTTTGTCCTATTGAATTGTTTTTTTATTTCTATTGAGCTTGTGTTAGCTCTGAGAATGCAGCTTTGCATTAACTTTTATTAATATTTTTTAAAGCAAAAGAAATTATTTTCATTCAATGAGAAGAATACAAGTGAAAAAAATGTAGAAGATTGCGAGATAAAAACCTTAAAATTAAATACACCATTATGGCCAATTATATTGCAACAAAACACAAGCCATTTGTCAGGAGAGAGGTACCCTGATGGTCCCCTTTAGAAACATCTGATTTGAAGTATAGTATATTTTGAAGAGCAGCGACATAATTTTTGCCGATTCTGTCATAAATAATTTGAAACTTTCATCAATATTTGGATGTTATTAAAGGCCAGCCTAAGTATTGTGAAGCTTAAATATGTCCAAGTGTAGTTCAGTGCCTTGCATAGCAAAATTTTCTGTTTCTGTTTTATGTTTTATATGCCTGTAAGGCTTAATCCAATTATAGGTGCGAATTAGCATCTTATGCTTGATTGTCTAGGCTCACTTATAACTTGGCTAAGTTTGAAGTGTCATGTTGCTCTTTATACACTAGCTGGACAATCTATAGCACTGCAACATGTGTGCTTGTCATTTGTGGCGGCAGTTTGGCACCTCTTAGAATACATGTTTTGTAACGGGAATGCTAATATTTATGATACTTATATATATAGAATGCATGTTTTGAAACGGGAATGCTAATATTTATGATACTTCTATATATAGCTCTTCTATGCATGTAAATTTTGAGGTACAACAACTTCCTAAACTTGCATAAACTTAAGAAAAAACTCTTTCGGGGTTTATTTAAAGCAATAATGAATTTGTTAAATCCATCCTCTAGTTGGATGTAGATAGGCACTTATATTTTATTTCAAACTATACAAAAATTCTCAAAACTCCTTTAAAAGTGATGATTTCCTTGTTTGCATTCAAAATAAGGAGAAACATAATGATCTTTTTTTCGAGAACTAGTTTCCTATTTACAAGCAACCAAAAAAAACCTATGGGTATTCAATTTTCTAGTCTGTTTTCCCCAAATTTCTCGCTAAATTTGTTCCTTCTAGAAATATCATCTGTCATTCTAGTCCAACTGTTATCCAGCTTTAGCGTCATTCAATATTTTAGTAATTTTGTTTTTTTTACAAATTCTAAATTGTTTCCTTGCACATATGAACTTGCAAGTTAAATTTGATTGCTGCTCTATCTTTAACTCTGTTATACATTTCCATAATTTTATGAAATCAGCTTCAAACGGATGATCGGCTAGCTGCAATGTTTGTTGTTGGATATTCGTTGGAAGGTACCATAGCCTGCAATACTGTGCTAATCTCTTGTTAAATAAGCTTCCACTTTTGACTTTTGCATGCTCTTTAAGCACTTCTAACGTTCTTCCTGCAGAAGATGGGGAAAGTGATGAACAGATTGTTCTCGTTAGTCAAAGTGGAACTGTTAACAGAATTAAAGTTAGGGATATTTCTATCCAATCACGCTATGCTAGGTAACTGGTCTCAAGAGTTACATGTAATTTTACTTTTGTTTAATTTGGAAGTAACTTTTTTGGTCTTGTATCCTCCAAGTGTTTTCTAAAAACTTGGAGATTTTTTTTTTT
The DNA here is from genome assembly GCA_002079205.1 of Phalaenopsis hybrid cultivar. NCBI lineage: Eukaryota > Viridiplantae > Streptophyta > Magnoliopsida > Asparagales > Orchidaceae > Phalaenopsis > Phalaenopsis hybrid cultivar. Next base: position 21,716 of record JXCR01084874.1, on the reverse strand, counting down.
GAAATATAAGATTTTTGGAGTCCTGAAAGACTAGAAATATGTTAGAGGGATGGGTTTTTTAGACCTTGAATTTGCTTTGGAAGGGGTGCAATACATGGCCAATTTTTTTCCTGAAGTGCGGGCACTTGTGACGTATACTGCAGATAATATTAAGCGTAACATACTTGCGCATGATTTCCTTGCAAAATGTTTCAATTTGCTGATGATATTTTGAGTATTGTTTGTTAGCGGACTATACATTTTTTGCAAACTATAAGATTCACCAAAGCTTCCATCAACACACCTGGTAGCCTGAAAGAAGGAAATCTATACATACAATAATGGCTTATAATAATGAACTACTGTTCATGCATGTTAATCACTTCTTTAAAATTAGGGAAAGTAGATTGAAGTTCCCGAATTGTCCCTCATTTGTTTTTATTCCTATTTTTGAAAGTAATATCCATCGGTTATTTTCAGTTAAAAATGTTGTTTTTTATTCCTCTTTCTTCCAAAGTAATTATGCTTTTTGGTGTCAAATCTGATTAGGAATTATTAGATTTGCTTCATTGCTATCTACTCTTTCATGAAATATGTTTTTGACAACTAAATTCATATTAGGGGTGTTATTCTCATGAGATTGGAACATGCTGGAAAGATCAAGTCTGCTTCCCTAATTTCAGCATCTGCACCAGAGGAAGCTGAGCTAGAAGATTGAAGTGTAAAGCTGAATAGGTACAATTTTTGGCTGCATGTTATGCAGGAATTGATATTTTGGTGCAGAATGGTTAGCATTTGCTAGATTTATGTTAAGTTTTAGCCATAGTGCCAACCTTAAAAACTGTTTCAGATTCAGGCATGAGCAGTTTTGTCAACAAATGGTCATTGTAATCTTAACGAGCAATTTAATCAGAAAAAATCCATTTTGGCAAGCGAAAAGTTTCTTAAGAGTGCTTATTTTGTTATGATATCATACACTAACTCTTTATTGGTAGAACCATAGCAGAAATTACTTTTCCTCAATAAAATGTAGCATTGTACATAAAGATAAATATTAGGGCTGCATGTCGAAATTGATTTTTATTTTTATTTTTATTTTCCTAAAATGAAAATTGAGTAAATAATTCCCCACAGAATGTTGCCAAGCGATGATCCTGTCTGCTGATGCAAAATATCAGTAAATTGAAAGGCTGTTCACTTTATATGCATTTATTCTGTAATCAAATTTCAAACTAGTGTATTTAATATTAAAGAATTCGGAAATATGCACAAACTGCAAAGTTTTGCTGGCAAAATTATTAGAACATTCATTTAACCGTATAAGATTAAACGGTTATACGTTTATCCAATTTGCATCAATAGAGATCCAATTCATGGCATCATAATTCAACATTGAAGCCCCCAGTAGGGTGTAAAGGAGTCAGGCGCCTTGTGAGCCGGCTTGAGCTTTGCTCGATAAGTGGCTCGTGAACTGAGCTCGACAACTAACAAGTCAAGCTCAAGCTAGCCCTGACTCGATTCGTTAGCTTGTGAGCTTACTAGTTTAAAAAGATATTGATATAAAATATAGTTTAAATGTATAAAATTTTAAAATTTTATCTTTGAGTTACTAAAAATGTCTAAAAACTAATACTGAGTATTGTATCTTAGGTGATTTTTTATTATCTTTCTCTGAATTGTTCATTTTAATTAGTAACTTATTGTAAATCTAGCTTAAATTATTATCTTTTTCTCTCATTTATAATAAACAAACAGGCTCACAAGCCGGCTTGAACTCATTGGCTTGGGCTTGAACTTGAGCTCGAACTTGGTAAAAGATAGCTCGATTAGACTTTTACACCCCTAGACCCCAACATGCTTCTTACCATTGGCAAGCAACCAATGAGAGGATAACTTGGTACTTTTTTAGAAAGCACGAGCTTTTATAAAAATTTCACAAAAAGTTAATTCCAGATGTAAGTGATTTTTATTGGCTCCACAATTTGAAGAATGAAAAAAATCACTAAAGTTGAAAATGAATTGATTACTAGGAACTCTGTTATTTGGCACACTGGTGGTATTGTGGAAGCTGTAACACTTAAGGATAGTTATAGTTGATTTTAAAAAAAAATATTAAAATTTTTATAACAAAAATTAAATTGCTATTTCAAAATTAAACTCGATTAAATAAGTTCGGTTCAGATCTTTTTTTTTTTTTTTTTGACAAAATAATGCACACCATTGTTTGCAACTCACTCAATCACTCGTGCAACTTCATCACGAGTAGCAGAACCAATCTTGCCAACCAAAATATTCACTATAACTTTTGTGTCATCTACTAACTTCGTTGTTCGCTAGATATGTATAGCTATATCAAATGCTTCTTGGCCTAATGCTTAGTCGAAATTATAGCTTTATAGACCATTTCATATATTGCTTCACTAACCACACAGTCATGCTTAAATCTTCAACTTCTTAGTAGTGTTTTTTTTTTCAGTTTTCTTGACAGCTTCATTTCTAATTACTAAGCCTTATAGATTAAGATTTATGAGTGCTGGTGGTATTTGAACTCTCATTAAAGTTGTGTAAAGTATGGTGGCTTAGACTTGATAAAGGAATTCTAAATTTTTTTTTATCATTTCAGAATCACCAAAATGGATGCTCTTGAATTTAATGTATTAGTTCTTCATCATATTGGCAGCTTGTGGTCTCATGCAAACTCTTGTTTTAAGATGATATTCTATGAAAGTTTTGAGGGGTAAATGTGGTTAAGGAAAATTAAGATCAAATTATGGTTCCTTGAAAAGCTTCCTTATAAACGAGGTATTTGTCAAATAAATTTAATAAATTTCCATTCTCTTTCACATATGCAATCGCCAACACTAACCACAAAGTAGTAAGATTGGTTGTCAGTGAATTTAATGTTTATTTTAATTAATAGATTAATACTTTTGTGGTTCAGTTGGAATTTGGTGTCATTCGATCAAATACTCTTAGAGAAAAAAGTGATTTTTAAGAAATGTCTAAAATGTTTTCGAAGGGGTTAATAAAATAGACATAAAAAAGATATATTTAAACTTCGTGAATTGAGGCATCCAAAACTAATAGGAAAACTTTTTTGGACTATGAAATAACACACATAATCAAGCATAACTTCTAATGCATAAAATGGATTAAACCCCAATTTTATTATGGTTCTTCTGTGAACTAAATAGACAATAAAGTGAATGAATTTTTATGCTTGAACTTTTTTTCTAGTCGACTGTAATCCAACTTAGATTTCAAGCCAACTTTGGTATTCATTCAGAACACCTGTGGCTATGTTAAGTTGCACTCTGACTTGTAAATGCTTGTTTTAGTAGTAATTGTTTACTCAAATGGGTCATAGTTTCAAAGAACATATCTTCTCATTCTTAAATATATTCAAATATATGTTCTAATGTGGATTTTCTTTTCCTTAAAAGAATCTTGTGCTATCTTAAATTGAATCAATATTAACCATTTTTTTTTTGTACCAAAAGTTCCCTTGATTCAAACTTTGACATTTAACTCTCCTACTCCTTACTGAGGTTCACCCAATCCCATCAATAGGATTTTTCCTTTTTTTTTTTCCTTTATAGAACCAAATACTTAATGAGATAGCTAAAGTTCTAATAGATTTTTTGAAGAACAATAAAAAGGGCTGCAATTTCTCTAGCTGGTGCTAGTTCTGATAAGGTAAGCACAAGAGCACTTTGATCTTCTTGATACTTTTGCTTAAGTCCTCCAAAGAGATTTCATTATAGTCTCTTTCGTTCTCTATGTGATAGGATCGATGATGGTGCCCAGCCTAGGAGGGATTTGCCTTTAATAGCTTTTTTTATATTTTTTTGTTAGAACCATCTTTTACCTTAAATGCTACCTTAGTTAGGATTTTCTCACGAATCATTTTAGCTTGTTATGCTTTGATCTTTACCTCAAAGGATACGACTTTAATCACTTCCAATTGCATCCTTCTACCAAAAGGAGTTCATGGATTTGTCTTTATCCTACATATTTATGAAATATTGAAACCTTTCTTTTTTAATAAAAGAAGTTTTGAAAAAAAAATCAATGGTGGGAAATACTTTTGCCTGTCCCAAGGATTGTAATCGAGTCGAGACGAGCATGTTGTGGATTAGACTTGGCTTAGTCATATTATAAACCTTTAAAGTCGGCTTGAACTTAACCCGAGCTTTCGCAAGTATGCTCAAACTGTTTATTTATTTTTTTTTAACAATTGTACTTGAATTATAGTTAAGCATGTACTTCAACAAGTTACTAAACAAACTAAAAATTTGAATGAGTATTTGGCTTTTAAAATAATCCAATTTATTTCAAATTAGTAGCTAACTAGTCCACAACAATTTAAAAAGATAATATAAATTGCAAATAAACTTTCTTGCAATCTATCAATATAGATAAATACTAACAATTTTATTCTTTGAAATAAAGGAATAAGAATGATTATATAAGATTAATATGCATAGTGATATTGAATCATAATATATTATTTATAAATATATAATTAAATGATTTAAAAAATGATATGATTGTTCTATCAATGATCTTTGGACATATGATGTTTAGATGAGCCTTTCTCTTATCCACTTTAAGCGATACAGAACATGCATTGTGCATATGCTATTATTAGAACATCTCATTATAGTGAATATTGTTAACTTGCAAAATATTAAAAATTATAAAGTGCAGGCTACATATATACAAAAGACTAATGGCATGGAGTCCACTTTATACACATAGTTGTGTACCTATCACATTGGTTTTCTACATCAATACTACAACCAATGATTTCTCCAAAATGTAAAGAATGGAAAGGTGGTTGAAAACTTATATTTTGAGTGTTTGGAACTTAGATTGATCTCTTAAGATGTTTGACAAATAAACAATAATCATGGAGTTTATTCTGCTCGGTTTCTAGAGTGATGCTTGTTGTTGTATATGAAAAGAGTTGGTAGTGAAATCATGACTCATGAATCACTACAGGATTTCGGTTGATTTTTTACAGTAAAATGCCAACGAAAATAATTAAAATATCGTAGGATATTTATTAAAAAATTCGAGGACTTTCTAATGAACAATTTAGCATTACTTATTCCTTGGTTGGAAACCCTAATTCTGGTGGCATTTGAGATCGACGAAATAATAACAGGTAACATTATCGTTGAAAAGAATTTTTAACGAGCATGAACTATCGGTAAATAACAAGCCAAGACCCCTAGGGTAGCTATCAGTTAGCTGTCGGTTATAAACTGAGAGGCATTAATCATTGCTTTACTTCATTTCATTAGATTGTCAAAAATGCCATCAATTTGACATCGAAAAACAATATAATTTAATGAACATGTGCAATGTACATCCCAAAAACATATGCAATATGCATCGCAATGTACATCACATAATCCAATTTATCGTCGAAAGAGCTATTAACTAAAACCATATGAATGAACACACAAATTGAAAACATAAATAATTGTAATGTAGTAAGTCAAAGAGCAAAATAATATGACCACATATAACAAAAAATGTACATAAATTTCTAGTAATAAAAATAACCCTAGTCATCATCGGTCACCTCATCTTCTTGCTCCATCTCGTCATATACATACAAATTCCCTATATGATGTGCCTTACATTGCACATCCTCTAATTCTATTTTCCTTTTGGCTTCTATTTTGTTCTCTATCTTGGCAAACTTAACAGTAAATCGGTTCTCTATATTGATATTGAATGTGACAACCTGCTTACAAAGTTCATCATGTTGGGTTGATGTAGAGCTCTATTCAGTAAAAAATGTGATGTGCATTTATTTTTCCTCCCAGTGGCCTTTCTTCAAAGCTTATGATCGAACAAATCAATACTAGCGATAGTAACTCCTTCTATGTGCTGACTCTGAGACTCCTTCAGCTATTGATAAATTTCCTACAAAAATTATAAAAGATAATTAGTGGCTAAATTAATTTCAAAATTAATTAAAATTATATAAAAATCACTCTATCCACTTACATGGGTTGTCTCGATCAAGTGTCAGTCCACTGTTAGTTAATTTGATTGATGGTTATGTGCATGTAGCTCAGTAACAGTGGACTCTCATACAAGTTCCCGTGTCTGTTAAGATAAGAAAAAGGTTGATAAACAATTATTTTTATAAATTTATAATGCATAAAATAACTCTTATCATCCATCTCTAGTACTTTGTATATAGTTGGGCCCCACAAATGTGTTTGTAGGTGCAAATGCCCTTGCAGTCTGAACCCCATAATTTTAAATGGAATCTTTTTTCATGATTAGTATGGAGCATCATATTTGCTATACATGATATCTCCGATGACATGAACAACTTATGTAGAGGTATAAATTATGAAACAAAGATATTATTAATTTTATAAATAAAAAATTGCAATAGAATTATATTTTGCTATAATTTAAAAAATTTACGCAAGCCTGATAGGCTCCAAATTAAATGTGCATCTCATGTTGTCTAATACACCTTGATTGACAATAGTAGAAGGATCTACTACATAAGTGGAAGGAGCACATGCATGCAATGTAGGGGGTGGTGATGTATGGTGGGAGAAGATGTGGTGTAAGACGTTTGGTGAAGGTGACAACATCAAGTTGAATGCTTGTGAGGGGAGGAAGGAGAGAATGGAGGTAGAAGTTGTCATCTATGTAGTTCCACTGATTCATCATCTAACGACTGTCTTTCTCCTATCATGACCATGATTGTGTCCCCTGCATGGAGAGAGATCATCGCCGCCTATAGAAATTGTTTGTATCAAGAAAGGAAGATTTAAATAGTGAACATAACATTAAACATAAGTATGATCAAAATGTAAAGTGCAATGTATAAACTACTAGTATTGAAAATATAAGTCTAAACGGTTAAAAAAAGGAAAAATTATAAAGTGCAATCTACAACCTACCACAATTTAAAATAGATATAATAACAACAAATAGAAGTCTGAACAAAATTCAAAGTGTAATCTAGAAACTACCGATATTGAAAATAAAAGTCTAAATAATTAATAGAAAGAAATTTAAAATATAAGAGGGAACAATGAATAGAAGATGAAGCATTTAATAACAAAAGCAGTTAAATAACATACACATCTTATTATTTACCATATAATGAGTGATTTGATGACAAACTTAAAATTTTTTCATCAAAACCTTCCCAAGAGTCATACTCATTAAGTGTAAAGTCTTTGTGTGTACCACTAACATCCTCTGAAGTTATCTTTTCATGAATAGAATAAATTAGAATAAAAAATTATGACATTTCTCTTTCTTAATGAGTGGTATGAATATCAATAGATGTTTTGCATTTAGTCGTGATGAATACTGCCCAATCAACTTTTCTTTTGATTTATCAAGGTATTAAAGAAAATATATCAAACTCGCTTGTCTTACCAGAATGAAATGATCAAATTTAGCATCTATTTTTTCTATTTAACTTCAGTGATATTATATGTCTTATTAACCCTTGTTCCATGATTATGAATCGAATCGAAACAATTGCAATTAAATAGGAACACACTTCTCCCGATATAGCTACGATATTCTAATTGAACCACTTATTTAAGAATTCCATAATAATTAATTTGACCAACTGAATTATTATTTTCTTTAATACAAATAATAGAGTTATTAGTATTTTTTCTTTTGAACGTGATCTTGTATGAAACTTGTAATCATTTACATCATACATTAACCAAGTTTTCATAGATGAACCTAAGCAGCTTCTATCAGGCTCGAATTTGTTATTTCATTATTCCAATCACGAATCTATGATTTTCATAAACATTTATATTTTTATTACTTTTTTTCAAAATACGTAATAATAATTATGTTAGATGAGTATAACCTATGTGTCCTTCAAACCATTGGAGGAAGTCTTTTTATATCCCATATTTGATACTTTCGTCTTGTAAATTTAATGAAGCTAAAAATAAGTTACACACATATTAAAAATGTATGCATTAAGTGAAAATACATTCGCATTACAAAGTTGAACAACATATATCTTACTCAAAATGGGGTTGAACTTCTTCATACATAAGAATAACATAACTTCATTATCATTAACATAATGTGATATGTATTTCTCTGATGCTTCACCTAACTTCTGAGAAATAGAAATCGTAGAAGGAGGCAATAAATCTTCTGGCTTATCGGTGGGTTCTTGTTCATCAAAATTGTAGAAGCACAAAGTAACAGTCTTCTATAATATGAATATATCTCACAAATTGAATCTTCTGATCAGGCTTTATTTTTCATATTTTTCTTTAGTTTATTCAAAAAATAATAATAGAATAGTTATGTAGCACAATTTGATATTCATTTTAAATAAATAACTCTTTAGTATATGTGTTAATACCACTCAAATAGTTACATCCAATGATACTGCATTTGATCACCAACTATAATCTTGTATGATGGATGCACATGCAGATGCTCATCGAGTAAAAAATAACTATCTGAAATATGTTTCTAACTTGTACATTTTTATTGGAATATTTTCTTCTAATTTGGTAATATATTGAATTTTTAACAAGTGGATTAAGTATTTCACTTGACGAATAGCTAAATGCAGCTAGAATCAAACTTTACAAAAAAATATGATAGTTATTGATTTTTATTTCAAATATCTTTCTTGCTTCCAGGTCAACACAAGAACTCAAATCTGAAGCATAACCTCTAAGAATTTAATGACTACAACCACTCACAAATTATTCTGCATTAAACCAAAGTAGGAAAATATTTTTACTTTATACTTATAATTTTACCATTAATAGTTTCTTGAATCTCTAACTCTCTTCTTCTACAAATCTCCTTCAAGTCTAGTCTGACATTCATGTTATCGTTAGTTAGAACCTTAACATCCTTGTAGTATTGAAAACATTACCAAAGAATTTTTTCTCTATATGTATAACATCAAGATTATGCATAATCAAGTTAGTCTTCCAGTAATGCAAATACAAAAATGAATCATTTTGCCTAACTATGTTTAACACAAAAATTAGAATAGCATTGTAGAGAGTGCTTGAGATCATCAGTAATTTTTATAATGCCACTAATAATTTAGAATAATTCATACCCAGTTAATCTTGACGGTTGATTTGATTTTTCAACTTTATTTTACCTGAATGCAATTTTATTTTGCCTAAAAGGGGGACCAACATGTAAAGATATATGATGAAAACCTCATTTTTTTATGAGGTTTTTCCTCTCTCTAGGATCCAAGGATCAAGCCTTAGGATCTTCCTAGTGGCTCTCTCAGAAGACTGGGGAAGGAAACAACACCAATACAGAACTTCAAACAAATCTTCACTACAAGGCTCCAAATCTTCAACCCTTGGTTAAGAGAATTAGGGTTTAATCATTAAAGGCCAAGTTCGCCCTAAGTGACCTTTGACCTTAAAGGCTTAGGTTTCCCCTCTTGGTAGCTCACTTTCACCCTTAAGGTCGGGTATCCTTCCTTTGGTTTAGAAAGATGCCCATTGAATATGAGGCTAACATTTGACCAAGGCAAAGGTTACCTCCTGATAGGAATCTTAAAAATTAAAATGCCAAAAAATAATCAAATTTGAACCCAAAAAAAATTAAAAACATCAAAATTAATTCAAAGTAAAATTAAATCAACAAAATTAAATCACAAAGAGGAAACTAAAGTCACCAAAATCAAACCAAATGAAATTGAATCCAACACCTACTAAAATTATTAATTAAGATTAAATAAATAAAACTTAGTTCACTAAATCAACAATCCCAAACTAAGCACCAAAGTTAAATCAACTAATTAATATAAGATTAAATCAACCCCAAAAATTCCTTAAATCTTAAAATTAAACATGACCAAATGTACCCTAAGTAAAATTAAATTCAAGGATGAACAAATTCACCAAATAAAAAGAAAATTGAAACTCTAACTAAAAGTTCAAATCCTAATCATCAAGTAAGAGTTACAAAAAATTCAAACATAAATTAAACCAATTTAAAATAAATTTGATAAAATGATAATCATAAATAATCAAGCCAATTAAATTTTTTTAAAATTAAAATAGCAAATTAAATTGCTAATTAAAGTAATAAAGTTAATCAAACTTAACTAAATCGATGAACCCACAAGTCCAAACCCAAAATTTCAAGCCCAAAACCTAAACCCTATGAAATAAATTGAAACTCATGACATTCATGACATAATTAACCTAGGTCAAACTAACACCAAGTCCAAGTCTGGTGGAATCAAGAATATACTTGTCGGCACTAAAAAAGAGGTTGGGGTTGTGGAGTTGTTGGTTGCCATGATGGGTATCCCAATACCTATTTTAATTTAATTTAATATATAATTTAGAAAAAAATAATATTTTTGATTTTTGAAAATACAAGATCGGACCGATCTCATATCCCTAGTAGCTTAAATAAACGAGCTTAATAACGCAAGTAATGTATCTATCCAGAAGGATAAACACACTGCTTACTGGTAAGGCTCGATTAAATAAACTGTAGATTGTATGACATTCGTTTGGTCTACAAAACAATTTTATTATAAGCTGACAAGTTCCTCTATTTAATACAAAAAATTAAATAGGGTTTATTTTAAGCTGGGTTTAGAAATGCTTCTTATAAGGGCAAGTCCTTATAGTTAATTACAGCTTAGATAACTGAAGTCACCTAAGAAAATTCTCGATAAAAATCAGGGGACATTATCTTCAAGGAGTTCAAAGAACAAGAAATTTTCAACGAGATCGAACAAAGAGATGTGAAACGAGAATAACTCAAATTTGGAACATTTATTTTAGATTCCAAAAGGAGAGATGCTAGGGGATGTCATAGATCCAGAGGAGAATCTCGTTGACTTCCCAAAACTATCATATTGTTTGGCTTCAATTTTGGAGATTAGAATTATCGAATGTTTCATCCTGCCAATTTTATTAATTAGGGCTTACATTCGTGTAAAATGATTACACAAATAGCCTGAAAGATGTGAGGATTTAGGTCGTGACAAACGACAACCTTGGAATCTTAAGGCGAGTTAGGGCTTATATGATATAGCAGAACCACACAAAGGCCTAAAGATAAGTTAATGATTTATATTGCATAAGCAATCAACCTCAAAGTCCTATGGATTTTTGTTTAATTCTAAGGAATGATTTAACTGGTGTAGACATGTTTTGCTGTTGAAGATGGTTGTGTTGCCCACAATGTTAGCTCCAAGCTCCTCGTCGTGGTGAGTTTAATTTTTCTAATGTGTCATGTAATGGTGTCAAATCAAATGTTTCCTATGGTCATGGGTGTTTATATATTATGAGGCATGTTAAAGTTTATTATAGCAACACCGGTTAGGATCCTACGGTTCCCTCGTTCTGGTACCACTATTTTCTTTCAGATTCACTTAGTTCAAATGAATTTATTAAACTCAACTCAATGAGCTCTATACTTTCATTTAAACCGTGGGAAATCTCGTTAGCAACTTTAGGTTACCTCCTCCGAGGGATTCCCGATCATCTGATAGAGACGTTTTAATTTAGTTGCAATTTTGGTTTTGTGATGTTTGTGATTAAATTTTAAGTTATCTTATATTTTGAATGTTATGACGATGAATTTTATCTTGTTTGATTTTTAAATTTTTGTTTTGGTTTCAGTTCTGTGGCTATCTTAAAAGTTTTAGTTTTGACATGTAGGGTGACATCATTGTTTAACATGCAAGTTCATGAGCAGAAAAAGTATAATAAAGAAAGTACAGAAAAAGAAGGTGTTGTAAACAATAAAAACGTACTTGTTGAGTCTTCTCATTCCTCCACCTAAAAGTTCAGTACTTGCAAGACATATATATAAATTTGCAGGAATTAAAACATGCTTGTAGAAAAAGTAGAAAATACAAGTTTAAGGTGTGTCTACCAGATCCTATGTCATATCTTTATGGGTCCTATTCATTTAAATGTAAAAATGATTTCTTAAGCAACACATAATGAGTTTAATCATACTTCAAGAAATCCAAAAGAGTATGAGAAGGGTCCAGAGATCATGCCCCAGACATCTCACAATCCCTTGAAAAGTCCAAATTTGTTCAAACTCATTATGTTGCTTAATAACTCATCCCTATAATACCCTTATGCTCAATGAGTTGATGTTCTAACCAACCCTAAGGATGGGGTAATTATCACTTGGTATTTTGTTTATAAATTATATAGATAAAGACCCTTAGAGGCAGTTTGGTCTAATTAGCATTTTAATTTTAAAGTTGGGCTTGTAGTGTTTTAAATAGTTTTAAATTAGTTATAGGTCATTTTCTAAAGCTCATTAAATAAAATTTTGATTAATACCAGTTCACTACTAAGCCCTTAAAAATTAATGGGTAGATTTGTAATTTTAGAAAAAGATTTAAATGTTTATACATTTAATCCTTATCATGAATGATAAACCATTTCAAAACCATTAAATGGGGCTTAAAATCAATGAGCTATACTCTTCCAAAATAAAACCCTCACCTTAATATCTTATTATTTAAATATTCTTCCAAATTTCCTCAATTTTTAAGAAATTTACAAATTTATCCTTTACAAGACCAAAGTGAGGTTGGTTACTGCCATTTATCCCTTTCATATTCCAATCATCAAAACATATCAATTAAGATTATTTGTTGCCCATTTAGCTATTTGGTTAAGCCTAAATCTTAATTAAGCCTTAAATTTCAAAATTACCCTTTTACCCCTAGACCCTATAATTCATTAAATTAAAGTTAGATGACTTGAAAATTCTATATTACCCCACTCATGAGTTAATTAGAACATCCAAGGAGAAAATGTGATTTTTCTGAATTTATTTAATTTTATAATTATTTCTAATGCAAAAATAGGGATTTTCAATGAAAATTTAATAACTCGATCAAAACAAAACCTATGTACTTAATAAAATTTTTGGAGTCTTACCTAGGTTAGAGGACCACTTGGACCAATTTTTATGATTTTTAGACGTTTAATTTAATTATTAGAATTATTTTTTTATTTTGAGCATTAATTAAATATACAATATTATTTGCATAGAAAATTATGTTTTATAATTTAATTATATCCCTATAAGTCCATGGAATCCAAAGAAATAAATTTTATATTTTTATGATTTATATTTTAATTATTGCAATTATTTTAGTGAAAAATTACAGAAAATTCATTTTTAAGCCTTTAAAATTAATATCTTGACCTACAAAATTAGGAAAATTATTTTAATTGATTCTAAGTGATCATGAAGCCAAATGTGACATTTTAGTGTGTTTTTATAATTTTGCAATTTTTATGATTTTTAATTAATTTTTAATTATTTAAATGCTAAAAAATAGTTCAAAAATGAAGTATTTATTTTAATTATAATTTTATTTTTTTGAGATGCCTATGGTGATAAGGAGCTCCCAAAACCAATTTTGGTAATTTTTAAATCAGTATTTTAATTATTATAATTATTTTAATGCCAAAAATGCAATTTCACTTCATTAATTCATTTGAATGACCAATTAACTCTAATTTACTTGAAATTTTTGTGGGGAGCTCCTCTGACATTAAATCATAGTAGAGAATGATTTTTATATCATTTACATTTATAATTACTCCAAATTAATTTTTTTTTTCATTTTTTAGGGTTTGCAACAATAATGATTTTTTTTAATGAGTTAAACTAAGATTATATTTTTTTAGATTCCTCTAACCGTAGTGAATTTACCAAAACAAATTTTGTATTTTTATGATGAGTATTTTAATTTTTATAATTATTTTACCAAAACAGGGACTATTATCTTGAAAATTATATATATGTGGTTAGAGATGCCCCTTAACCTTGGAAAAAGCAGGGGAGATACCTAACAATAAATGCATCAAAAGCCCCATGTTCCCATGCCATGGTGAAATTTCTGGGAAAATGAAGAATTCATATAAGAAAAAAACTATTTAATTAATTAAAAATAATACATGCATCAAAAAAATATGAAACAATTTCCACAATATTCTCCTCAGTTCACTGAGCAAGTGAGTATTTTTATTTTATTTTTGTAATTTTTCTACACAAATATATGAATATTTGAAGTTCTGACTATTAAATAAATAAAATACAAACCCTATTTTTCTATCTATGCAGCGCATCCACGTACGCGTTGAACAGACGCGTGTCACTGTGGAATTGGGTGTCGCCATCTGAGTCAGCCCACCATTCACATATCGAAGCGCCATCCAACCGCATCAGGATCCTCCATTCGATACACTCGATTGGAAGGTCCTCCGTCATCGTCCCCGATGAACTGAACCCGTGAGTCGTCCAACTTCAAACCTTAATATCTCTCTTGATCCTTAACCAAATAAAATGAGGTTTATTTCTATAGACTCATCTTAACTACGGGAACATATCCATATGGTAAATCAAGCATTAAATCAAGTCTATAAGCATAGATAATCAAATGAAGCTCGGTTTAAGGGTAGAGTTCAATACCTTTGCCCAAGAGGTGTGGCCTCAATTGGGTGCTTCCAAAAGCTTGCCTTGAGTCCAAAGAGCTCCTGAATGAAGCCTCAAGTCATGGTGAAATGCCTACATATGAAATCAACTAAGGCTGATTCAGGGGTTTGATCAAAGTTCACCCTAGGGTGGTCTGGTGATGGGGCTTCTATGGGGGATCTTCTTCTCTCACTCAAGGGATGGTGTTGGTGCAATTAATTTGACTTTGGTGGAGTCTAGAGGGATGTCCTGTTTCGGGCTTGATTTTGAGTGCCAAAATTGAGCTCAGACTATTAACGACTTGAGGATGGTTGGATTGAACTTAGCGAGTCTTGAAGAAGCTCTGGGATCAATTTGGAAAAGGAATTTCAAGCTCTCCCCTCTTGGCCATGGAGGGTGGGTTTAAATAGAGGGGGAAGGAGAGGCCATCAAGGGCAATTGGTGGGTGTCATAAGCTGATTAGGTGGAGGGGAGGAAGAGGCAATAATCCAACTGGAATGAGCTAACTTAGTTGGGTTAAAATTTTGAGTGTTGTTCTAGGTGGAGCCTTTGAACGTGAGTTTTCCGGTAGCCTAGGTGGTCGGCCGGCCAGGGAGGGGTCACCATCCAACTCAGGGAGCTTAGGGTTTAGGTTTGGTGAAGTCAATTAGGGTTGGCCATATGTAAAGGTCTTGGATTAAAGAGGAATGAGGGAAGGGTCATTTTGGGTCAAATTGGGTCAAGTCATGGTTTGGTTCACCCATCAAGAAAGGTTTGGGTGTTGGGAGAATCAGGTGGTTCAACTGAAGTGTTGTGGAGAGGTCCCCATCTAAGGGATTTTGGCTAATCATGGGTTTAAGTGTGTCATTAAAAGGGTTAAAAACCTTTTTAAAGAGGCTTAAAAGTAGCTTGTCCTCTTGCCATTAATAGCTTGATGAGTAAGAAGGCTCTCATGGCTCACCTATGGCTTGGGAGTGGTTTCATGGCTTGCATGTGGCTTCACTCTCTGGCATGAGGAAGGATTTCATAATTATGGGGTATTTTTGGTGAAGTTTGGCATGATGTAGAATTTGGTGTAGGAATATGTCATGAGGGATTTGGAAGAATTTCAAGTGATTTTGAAGTAAATTGAAATTGAAAAGTCAATTTGGTGGATTTAGTTATATGGTCAAAATTGGGGCTTTTTGATTTAGATAAAATTGGGCTTGCAATTGGGTCAAATTGGGCTTGAATTTTGTTTAGATTAGGATTAGGGATACTGAATTTTGGTTTGAAATGAAAATTGGGTAAGATTATGGTCAATGGGCCAAGATTGAAGCTAATTTGGGGAAGTTAGGCTCTTAAGGGAAATTTGGGGCTTTTGGTCAAATTGGGTCTAATTGGTCATTAAAAATTGAAATTGGGAACATTTGGGATGATTTTGAAAATTTAGGAAATTTTTGAATTTTTTTGTGATGAGGGCCATTTTGGTAATTTTTTGCAATTTTGGGGATATTTTGGGAATTTTGTGATTTTAATGAATTTTGGCTAATTTAGGTAGTGGTGAGTGGTTTGAGATGATTTTTGGGCAAATTTGGGTATTGTGGGAAATTTTGGGATTTTTGGCAAAAATTAGGTTTGTAGCTGTATTTTGGTAATTTGATGATTTTGGGCTAGAATGGGCAAGTAAGCCATGAAGTCGTGCCAAACTAATAAGAGCCATGTGAGAACTCATTTTGGATGTTCAATATGCTGGTTCTAACCCTCTTAGCCAAAGACTAGGGGTATAGGTTCATTCATATGAGAATTTCAAAAGGAATCATGAGATCAAGTCAAGGGGTCTTAGGGTTTGGGGTATATAAGAAAATTTAACGTGTGCAAGCCATCTCAACCAAAACCAGACCACTCAGGGTTAGTCCTAAGGTTCGACCATCCTATGGGAGACTCCCTTTGAGTTCCCCCATACTGACCTCATCTACTAAGTGCTAGAGGTTATGACCAATATGTGAAACTTCAAGTTGAGCAAAGAAAAATTTGGAATTTCTAATGGTGAGGTGTTCCTTCTAGTCCTATAAAAATAGTCAACAAGAAAATCCTATGGCTAGATCCTCAGCTCCTAAACAGGGAAAAAACTAGACCTCAACCAAAAATGAGGTCAACAAATGGACCCCCCAATAGGTGTGGTGTGTCAGGCAAGCACACCGCACGTATTGGCGTTGACCGATGAGATCAACAAAATCAACACAGATTTTCCAAGTCAACAGACCTAAAACAAAGAATAGGTTTGAGTGAGAATTTTTTCTGCTTGGGAATTGGCAAGTGAATATCCAATCGAAACGAGAACTCGGAATTCCCGCTTAGGATTTACAAGATGGATTTCAAATTATCAGGCTTTGAGTATATTGGAGGATGAGAATCATGTTTTAGGTGTTGACCCAAAAATGGGAATTGAAGTTTTGGTGTCAATCCCGGAGGGAGAATCAGATGCCTTACTCTATTTAAGATGCTCTCATACCGGTCTCAAAAGATGAAAATAAGATGCCTTACTCTATTTAATGTGGCCTCATACCTATCTCGAGGATGAGAATGGGATGCATTACTCCATTTAAGGAGGTCTTAAACCTATCTCAAAGATATGGGTAGAGAATTGGATGATTTACTCTATTTAAGGTGGTCTTAAACCAATCTCAAAGGATGAGAATTGGGTGTCTTACTCCATTTAAGACGATCTTAAACCTATCTTGAAGATATGGGTAGAGAATCAGATGCCTTACTCCATTTAAGATTGTCTTAAACCAATCTCAAATGATGAGAATGGGATGCTTTACTCCATTTAAGGTGGTCTTAAATCTATCTAGAATATATGGGTAGAGAATCAGATGCCTTACTCTATTTAAGGTGGTCTTAAACTGATCTCAAAGGATGAGAATGAGATGCATTACTCCATTTAAGGGGATCTTAAACCTATCTCGAAGATATGGGTAGAGAATCACATGCCTTACTCTATTTAAGGTGGTCTTAAACTGATCTCAAAGGATGAGAATGAGATGCCTTACTCCATTTAAGGGGGTCTTAAACCTATCTAGAATATATGGGTAGAGAATCAGATGCCTTACTCTATTTAAGGTGGTCTTAAACTGATCTCAAAGGATGAGAATGAGATGCCTTACTCCATTTAAGGTGGTCTTAAACTGATCTTAAAGGATGAGAATGAGATGCCTTACTTCATTTAAGGTGGTCTTAAACCGATCTCAAAGGATGAGATTGGGATGCCTTACTCCATTTAAGGCGGTCTTAAACCTATCTTGAAGATATAAGTAGAAAATTGGATGCCTTACTCCATTTAAGGTGGTCTTAAATTAATCTCAAAGGATGAGAATGGGATGCCTTA
This sequence comes from Phalaenopsis hybrid cultivar, assembly GCA_002079205.1. Lineage (NCBI taxonomy): Eukaryota > Viridiplantae > Streptophyta > Magnoliopsida > Asparagales > Orchidaceae > Phalaenopsis > Phalaenopsis hybrid cultivar. The sequence goes on along the minus strand of JXCR01084874.1, from coordinate 3,889 downwards.
CTCCATTTAAGGCAGTCTTAAACCTATCTCAAAGATATGGGTAGAGAATTGGATGTCTTACTCCATTTAAGGTGGTCTTAAACTGATCTCAAGGGTTGAGAATAGGATGTGTTACTCCATTTAAGGTGGTCTTAAACCTATCTTGAAGATATGGGTAGATAATCAGATGTCTTACTCCATTTAAGGTGGTCTTAAACAGATCTCAAGGGATGAGAATAGGATGCCTTACTCTATTTAAAGGTGGTCTTAAACCTATCTAGAAGATGTGGGTAGGGAATCAGATGCCTTACTCCATTTAAGGTGGTCTTAAACCGGTCTTGAAGGATGAGAATAGGATGTCTTACTCCATTTAAGGTGGTATTAAACTTATCTCGAAGATATGGGTAGAGAATTAGATGTCTTACTCCATTTAAGGTGGACTTAAACCGATCTCAAAGGATGATAATAGAATGGCTTACTCCATTTAAGGTGGTCTTAAACATATCTCGAAGATATGGGTTGCATTAGGAAGGAAAGTTCAAGGACTCACATCCAACCTAAGTGGTAACAGAAAAAAAATTAGCGTCTCGGTACTGTCCCCGAGAACAATATGAAAATAATGCACAAAATTTGTGGTGTTGAGCTCATAAATATGTGTTATATGAAGATCAAACTTGGTGAGAAAAATTTGTAAAATTTGGTGCAGAATGTGCAATCCTGTGGGGATATGAAGAAAATTGCTGCAGACCAGAATAGTCGCGCTGCACAACCAGAGAGTAAGAAACCTCGAGCTCGAAATAAACAAACTCAAGGAATTTATCATTTTCTTTTCTTGTTGTTTCTAAATCCTTTAATTATCAATATATATATATATATATATATATATATATATATATATATATATATATATATATATATATATATATATATATATATATATATATATATATATATATATATATATATATATATATATATATATATATATATATATATATATATATATA
>JXCR01084866.1:0-16791 GCA_002079205.1 Phalaenopsis hybrid cultivar | reverse complement strand
TAGTAACTCCACATCAAAGTCAACATTGAGTCCATATGTTTTTCTTAAGTTCTAGAAATGTTTCTAAATGCCATTCAAAATGAGATCCCTTAATGTATATTTTTTACAAATGATAAAGTTCTAAAAATGTTCCTAAATGCTAATCAAAATGAGATTCCTTAATGTATATTTTTTACAAATGATAAAGTTCTAGAAACTTCCTAAAAAAATTATTTAAAAAAGATAAATGACATAGAATTAATAGAATTAAGGCTCTATATCAAATAGATAATGTTAGTGGATATGATATTAATAATTATCAAATATTATTTTTTAAAGATGAAGTAATACATAGTTATAATAGGTTTAAGTATTTTGATGATATAATAAATCGACATCATAGAGATTTAAATGTAAATTTTGTAAAAAAAATAATTTATTCAACGATATTGTATGGATCCAGTGTTAGATAATAAAAAAGTTATATAATATGAAGTGTGAGGATAGATTTGTGGCAAAATTATTAAGGATAAATTAGGGAATAAATGTATTAAATGAATAGTTTGAGCGAAATCTATTTAATATAAAATAATTAAAAATAGATTAGGGTGATTTGGATATGTATAATGAAATATATATAATGTACCTATTCAATAAGTAAATAAAATTAGTGTCAGGAATAAGAAGGAAAAGTTAAAACCTATGAAATGAAATTGTTCATAATAATTTGTGAATATTATGTTTAATTTCTCAAGAAGCATTGGACAAAACTGAATGAAAATGAGGATTAATATACATAAAGACATTGAAAATCGTGATGCTATACAAGGCTTGCGGTTAGCGGTTAGATTAACTTCTTTGGCACTGGCTTAATAGTCTTTGTCATATGGTATACATCTAATGTTGATATTATGACTCACATGACACTTGCTAAATTCCATTATATCATGAATTAAAAAGGAAGGGCAATTTCCAATCGCCAGGATTACTCTTTAGTTTTCATATAATTTTGTTGTTAATGAATTATACAAATTTTAACTGTAGTCAACATAAAAACAATTGTGTTAAGGACTTTGATAGTGCATTAAAAGTTGGCAAGTTTTCCAATTTTCTAGGTCTAAAAGATTTTTTTTTCTTTTGTGAACTTACTGAATCCAAATTGTGGATATATATGGCAAAGCGGCTATCAACTATCTCTGAAATCATATACTTGGGTTGGCACCTGACAAGAAATTATGTCTCGCGATATAAAAATTTTGAAGATCACATCACCCTTTGATAGTCTAGCGTAAAAACAAGTTGGAACTTTCATCTTACATTATTTTTATCCATTTTGTGCCTTCTATTCTTCACAAACGTCATGCTGTAGTTTATGTGAGGATGGCATGACTTCTCTGAAGGCTTGTTGCTTGTCGAGTTTTGTTAATAAAAGCATAATGGATGCAGTTACTCACGATGCTAAAGTTGATATTGATCACTATTGACCTATGCTCTTTTTTGTTATTTAAAGAATCAGCCATGCAACTAAGATAGTGAATTTTATGGCAGGATTTATACAAACGAGCAAATTGTTTCCAAATGTTGACAACTCAGACGAATTTCCACTCAAGCTTCATAAAAGAAGAAGGGTTCATGGTCCTAAAAATGCCAAATTAAACGAAGGCAACCACTTCACAACCACCAGTTGAACTTTTATATAACTAGTAACCGTATCCACCTATTTGGATATATTCTCTTATCCTTCATGAATTTATTTTATTCTGCATTGAACTCTCAGGAGATGAAACCGATGATTTGTATGAAGCTTCAGAGCAATGTTTTGAGGATAGCTTAGCAAGGTCTTAAAACTTTCATAGACCACTCTTTCTTGGCACCTCGAACTTGTTCATTGCATTATACTTGCCTTTTTGTTTCATGTAAAGGGCAGTGAGCCAGTTGGCTTTGGGATTGAGAAGAATTGATTCTAAGCTACAATTACACACTAACAAGAAATGTTGTGAGATACTGTCAGCTGTGGCAGATAAAATTAAGCAGCAGCTTCAGCATGTTGATTCTAAGATACATGAAGACATGTAAGTTTTGTAATCTGCAAAGATGTTGCAAATTTGTGTTTTTTTAAGCCTTGATAGATGCTGATATTTCTGATATGTAATGCTGATTTTAGGGGAAAATTCAATGGCGCTAGCAAATCCAAAAGGAAACACCTAGAATCTCAGTTTGAAGGTACCTTCTTTCTGTTGGCATTTAACTGTTACTGTCTTAAATTAAGAGGAATGGCAACCCCTTATAACTAATGGATTTTGTAGTTGGAAATTGTTTGACATAAAGTCCTCATCATCAAGAAAATATGGGCAAACATAACATGATGGCGGGAATAACTAGATGAACCAATTTGTCACTTCTAATGGTGACATGAAATAAGATAATTTTAGGGAGCTATATATAACTGAACTTGGCACCTGTTTTAGTAAGGTGATCTTTAACATTAAATTGGTGTTTACCGTGAAGGAACATTTCATAAACTACTGACCAGTTAAGTTACCAAATAGTCTTCCATGGAGTATTGTAGATGAAAGGGATCAATGACAATTATGTATTGTGCAGAATAAGGTTGATGAAAATTTACTATTTGCCCTTGTGATCGGTAAACAAATCAGTCGACAGAAGTTTAATTCTTAGTCTCTTTTGATTGAGTATAACAGACCATAAAGTGAGGTACTAAAGGTAGATTTATGAGATTAATGAGCATGCAGCGTTAGTATTTCCAACACAGGCTGATCCCAAAAAATGACTGCATGTTTACATGGTGTGCAATTCTTGTTTGATGATGCATTACAAGAAAGCTTAAATTATGTAGCAAATTTAAATTATGTAATAGAATTATTTGTTACTGACAATGGTACTGTATCTTACTTGCAGTAGTTTCTTGGATTTTCCTCCCTGGTTTAGGGTTTAGGGTTAAACTTTCTTTCCTATAAACTACCAAGTCAAGCTAATTTGTTCGTGACTATTACCATTAATTGACATCTTTCCATTTGAATCGATGATTCCTATTTGTGCACACTAATGTTCTCTTTTGTGGTCGATTTGTGCCTTTGATTCAGTCATTAAAGCTTAAAAATCTGAGGTTTTCTGCTTTGCTTACAGAGCACCAAGGAAGGCTCAGCTTAATTCATGAGAAGTACAAAGAAGAATTCAATCACCATCTTCTGAACTGCAGCAGCACCCTAAAGGAACTAGAAGCACAAAACATTGAGATTAAAGCAACAGCAGATCGGCAAAGTACGTAAATATCTACTCAATGTATGAAAATGGTGCCAGGAAGAATAAAACTTAGGAAGGCAGTATTGATGGGCATTTGGCTTGTGAGCTTGGGAAATAGCTACTCATCAGACCAATCAGGCTCCTTTTCCAAATTGTTTCTTCATTGTAGATACTTCGTTAGTGCAAACTAGATAAAAGTTTTGGATGCAGTTTTCTGTGCAACATCAGACAAGTCTATTCACGGTTAAATTCATCCAGATACGCGTTAAGAGCCGTTGCAAGAAACGTTTTGTAGTTAGATTCAAAGTTTGATTTATAACACCATAAAATTCTTTCATAGATTTATAGGACGACATGCTATTGCAAAGCTTAAACCTTGAATATCGTGAAAGGTAAAATGAACCTAGTTTATCATCTGGCTTCCTTTCCACCACTCACAAGACAGAATTTTTTGTTTCTTGATGCATGTACGGTTTTACTAATAGGTTTTCATATTTTTTGCATTGATTTTTTGGTAATACATGTGCAGAAATATTGCATAGGAAGCTTCTTTTGCAGCTAGAAGAAACAATGAAAGATCAGTTAAATGCAGCTGAAACAAGTATCACAGCAATCAGAAAGGTAAATTTACTCTGCAGTAGCCACATTTTTTCCAGAGATCATATGATGTCCAAAAGGTTCATTACATGATATCTTTTCATTTCTTGGAACATGATAACATGTTATCAAAAATTAACCCGATAAGTGAGCCAAGCAGACATTGGTTTTGTAGGGCACTGATAAAATTTTTGTGTAATCCTGGCAGGATGCTAGAAAAAAGTTGAACGGCTTGAAGTTTGCCTTAAAGGAGTGGCTAAGTGACGGAGCAATCAGCTAAGCAAGCTCTTATGGTCGAAAGTTCTTTCAGTAAAGCCAAAGGCCTGTAAATAAAGACCTTGGTAAGTCCATGTTCTACATTTTCTATAAAAATATAAATGATAGGGTATGAAAAGCTCAGGATAAGCTTTTTTCTTGTATTTCTCTTAAACATTTGATACGTCCAGACTTAATCCAAAATAACCATATGTTTGTGTGAATTTTCATTTGGACTAACCCATAGGCTATGGATGTGTTTGCTTAATGACAAATCTTGCTAAAATAATGTGGATTTTGATTACATGGTTTGATATCCATGGAGTAGGTTGAAAAGAAAATGAAACAGCAGGCTTAGGCTTGGCTTCGTTTGGTATTTTATATGCTGTTATAGAGCTACGTTGTGTGAATGTGAATGGGATATTATTTTAATTATCTACAACATAAAAATTGTGAACATGACATGGGCACAATGTATTGCTGCCATTATGTTCTTACCCTTCATATATTCAATCCAACGCAAAAAGGAATTGCTCTGGGTGGTGGCCAAAATTGACAGGAATGGTTAAAGACTTCGAATTGTAAAGAATCAACTCACTTATACTCCTATTTACTTAACTTAAAAGTCTGGCATTTGGTAACTTCTGTTTTTGTTATATGGAGAAAAAATGACGGCATGATTGCCGCCTAATTGAAGTGTTTCATCTCAATTTTATGTTCAGTGAGTACATGACAAATGAAATAAATAAAAGAATAAGTATTTAAATCATACACTCCTAATATTATTTTTCTGAAAATTTTTGCAAGCTAGCATTTCAAAAAAGCCAAACGTCCTAAAGACAGTTTCACTGAGTTATTTTTATTATAAACTAATCAAAATAAGCACAACATAAGTAAAGTTCAACACCCGGTTTATTAGCTGCTAGCTGGCCTCAAAAGGAAAATACAGCTGATGCCAAGAAAACAGAAAAAGATATATATATTCCCATTTTCCAAATTTTTACCAAAAATTGAAATTCATAATAAAATGTTGAGCCATAATTTTTCATGTTTATCAAAATTTCAGTAACTAATCTTAGGATGTACAAATAATAATAAAAAAAAGAACTAGATGTGAGTTTAGTAAGTAAAGGAAACTTGAGTATTTTATGGCTCAATATTCCAAATATAGTGATTCTGATCCGAACAATATTGCCAATAGGATATATTATTAAACGATTATTCTTAGACATATAACACTACAAAATAAGCAGTGGAAGCATGTTGATATTTCTTTAAATCTTTAAAAATGGAAAAGAAAAAACAAAAATAAGTAGTAAAAACAAAAGCAACGACTTGCAAAACATACCCAAAGGTTTCATTCTTATTTCTCCTGTAGTTGCGGTTATAGGATTTCCATCTTTCTCACTCATTGAAAAAGCATTATTGTATGCCCCCGAGGTTGCTAAATCTTGATTTTGAACTTGTAAAGGTTGCTAAAACTTGCAAGTTTTAAGATCCTGAAGGACTAGAGATCCTAAATTCTGAAAACGCCCGAATAATTTTATCAGACAAATGTAGTGAAGAAATATTTATTGGAACCATGAGGACTCAATCCATCTGTATGCCCAGAATTTGTTTAAAACCTAAAGAATGTACTCGAGCTCCGATTCCGTCCCCTATGCCAACTCAATGGCTTTCTCCTTTCTCCTTTCAGGTAAAAAGCTCGCCCCCCTTTCCCAACTTTCCAGAGAGCTAAACTTTCATAATTCTCTACACCATCATCTCAAAGAGCACCTGAGCTTTGCATCCGATAGTGCTCTATAAATCAAATCATTTGGCAGGAAGCCAGCAACCGGCATCTCATCAAGCAGGACCTCAGCTTCCTTACTCTTTCTCTCCTTGCTGAGAAGCCTGATGGTTTGACTGTAGCTTGAGATTTTTGGAACCATTCCATTCTCTGTCATTTCCCTTAGCAACTTAAGAGCTCTAAAGGTGCTTCCTTGACTACAATATCCATAAATAAAAGTATCATTGATCACATTGCTTGGCTTCACTTGCATGTTAGCAATTGACCGAAACAAATTCATGGCATCCTACATACTCCCTTCATCACAGAGGCTGCGTAAGAGTAAACCAAATGTATAAACATCGCCCCGCAGACCAAAGCGCTCCATTGGGCCATAAATCTCAAAGGCCATCTCCCTGTCTCCATTCCAGGCAAAGACATCTATGAGGATAGTGTATGTTTCTCGGGTGGGATTTAAACCCCTCCGCCATTTCCTTGTAAGCAGAGGCAACTCCAACCAAATCAGCAGATCGTGACAATCCAACAATGAGGGCATTGTAAGTGATGACAGTTGGAGAAGATCCGTTCGCCTTCATTTTATCTAAAAGCTTCTTCGCAGCCGGCATCCTACCCTCTTAGCAAAAAAAACTTTATATAAAGATTGAAGGTAATGCTGCTATGCCTTTTTCCCTCCTTCCTCATCTTTCCCAACAAATCTTCAGCATCTTTCAACCTACTCTGCCTGCAAAGTCCGCCAATCAAAATATTGTAGCTGACACAACATTAGGTGCAAACCCATTTTGACACATTTCGTCAAACAGGTTGAATGCAGGCTCCAATTGCAATCTTCGCAAAACTCTGCCATAAAAGAATTGTAGGTGAAGAGATTGGGAACAACTGTGGCACATCTCAAATCATCATAAAGCCGCATTCCCTCCTTCCTAAAACCTTTCTGAAAACACCCATTCATCATTGCAGTGTAAAGTAAATTCATTCGGGGCTAGACCCATCTCTCTCATTCTACCAAATAACTGCCTTGCGTCCTCCAAACTAACATTTTTGCAGTGACAGTCCATTAAAATTGTGAACATGACAAAATCAGGCGCCCCGCCGCGGCGCTCGAAGAGGGTTCGAATTCGGAGAGCCTCAACGAGTTGACCAGCAGCGCATAAACTTTCCTGTATACAAATGAATGATGATGGATATAGAAAATCTATGCGACATGGGTTGGTCAGTCGATCTTAACTTGCTTCTGTTTCTTGGATTGGGTGTTTGATTCTGGGTTTCGACCAAATGTACACACTTTTTGCCAGTTTTTAATATCATATTAAGCTGCTATGGATGCATCGATGCTCTTTCCCTAAGAGCTTCTTAATGCTTCTTTTATTATTATTTTATATTGCTAATAAATGATATTTATAATAATAATATTATTATTTTAATAATAATAATATTATTATTATTATTATTTAATTAAGTAATAATAATTATAATTTTAACTGTAGCATTTTTGTAATATTTATGAAAATTGTCCATGTTTGGTGTTGTTTCAGTAAATTAAGTGTACATTTGGATTATGCCAATAAAAATCTTGAGAAAATCTAATGATCCAAGAGACAGAAAAATATAACTGAGGAGGACCCATTAGCGGGACACTGAAGGACCCACTTGACTAGATGTAACTGCCTAAACTAAGGAGTTGGAGGCCAACATAGCGTAAACCTCAATAAAGGACTATGGCTAATCTAGCTAAGGAAAGGCATTGATATGTCGATCGTCGCAACCCGGCTCATGAAAAGAGTTCAATGTCACATGTAGTTTCATGAACACCTCTGAGATTTCTCATTAAGGGCTAATACGATCCATGAACATCCCAAATGAAGGAACGAGTTATCTATCGAATTACGACAATTCACTATTTGTCTAATAGTCTAGTTTTGTTCTGTCGATAGGAGTTTTCGCTGTTGTGAAAAAACGAAGACAATAAAGTAAAAAGACAGATCGAGAAAATTCGCAAACAGAAAACGAATAGCGGGAACACACAAATTTACGACGTTTGAAAAATTGTCTAAGTCCACGGAGTTGCAGAGGATTTTATTAGCTTGAGAATTACATCTGTCGATCACCTTGACAATTACAAGAAAGAACAATCTCTCTCTCTCCTCTCATCTCTTCTCTCTCCTCTCTCCTTTCGAGAGCAACAATCGAAGAAGAAGCCCGAGAAACCAAATCCCGAGAGTTTTGAACCGAAGCACACCATAAGAGGAACCTGAAAAGCTATCAATGCTGAAGAGAGATGGCAAGAGGAGCTAGTATGTTATTTATTAATGTCATCATGTCATTAGACTCATTAAATAATTAATCAAATAATTAATGAAGCCTATTAATTATTCTATTTTCTCTTATGCAGCAAATCATAAAAGGAATTAAAAGCAATTAATTTTGAGTATCAAATCCAATTTGCTGTCAAACATAAGAAAACACCAATTTGAACAGTGGATTGGTTTTTATATTCACAACAAATCTCCCAGTTAGACTGATACAATAGCTGCATCATACACTAGTTGTGTCGTCCTTTTCTTCAAACGTGACTTCCTCCACCTCTGCAACTCAAAACTCTTTGTCTTCATGCTAGAAAACTAACTGAAATCGAGCACAACTTCAGTTTCTCATGAGTAACACCCTTAGTCGACATATCATTGTCCACATAGTTTTGTATCTCCAAGCTCTTTTATGGGTTACTCATGTTTATACTTACAACTCCCACTGCATGGGCAATACACTGTCTCTGCTGAAAACCTTTTTTAACAAGTCTAGCCTTGTACCTCTTACTGTCATCAAGTGCAATTTTCACCCAGTACACACACTTATTGTGCAATGCCTTCTTCCCTGGTGAAAGTTCTGCCAGCTCTCAAGTCTGATTCCCTAGCAGGGAATCCATCCTTTCCGGTCGTTTTTCCAGTAACAGAAGATGAAGTGTCTTTTCCATAGAGGTGCTCCTCAATCCGCATCATCTAGTAACCAAAATATGTGTCATTAAACTTCTCGATCCCCGATGCCATCACATCATCTCCGACCACTCTTTCCCTCAAATTCGAATCTTAGCTCTGATACCAGCTGTAGTGAAAAAAATGACGAAAATAATAGGAAAAACTGAATCGATAGTAACATAACGATAATATGATCCATGAACAACCTGGCTCATGGAAAGAGTTCAATATCACCAGTAGTTTCATGAACACCTCTGAGATTCCTCGTCAAGGGCTAAGAGCTAGTTATAATACAGTCCATGAACATCTCGAATGAAGGAACGAATTATTTATCGAATTATGACAATTCACTCTTTGTCTGATAACATAGTTTTGTTCTGTCGACAGGAGTTTCTCATCAACGAATCACTATTTGATAGTCATACATGAACAACCTACTGGTAAAACCAAGTCGATCAAGTTTGTCTTGTTGTGTCGAAGACCATTAAAGACTGACCGCAACCTCGATTCAACACACTCAAATGAGCAGGACTTGTCAAACCAATGCCTATTGAGTTCAATCGACCAAGTTAGAGGGTATATTAGCCGTAGTCCCATATATGTAAAATACCTAAAATATCAGGTAGCATTCTCATTAAAACAGAGACAAACATGTAACTCAACATATTGTGCCCCCTCTTCTATAAATATAATGATCATTTTATAAAAAAATAGTTGATTGATAAGGCTGATTATTATTTTTTTTATTGTACATCTCTCTATGTATCTCTCTCTTATTTTATGTTATATTGCTTGGGTGTCATTTCATGGGCATAACAAGATTCAACATCAAGAATAATTTCTTTTTTTGTATATGAAGTAAGTTATATATTTTAGGTAAATTAAAATAATATTTGAAAATCACTTAATATAATGCATGTTTTCATTTTAAATTTATAGTACATCCTATATAATATACATATAAATATATCTAAAATATTCATCCATTATTAATGTGCCAATTAATGGGTCATTTGAGATCTTTTAATTTTATTTTTAATTAGTTTTTTATCTACAGAGCAAAAAAAAAAAAAGGAAAAGAAAAATATTATTTAAAGAGAGATAAAAGGTTAAATTAATCTCTAATATTAAAAAATTTCTGAGAGCAACTAATCGCTACATGGGTACACACCCGATTTTCCCATCAAAACCCAAACCTTTTAGCGGGTAGGTCGGGAGTCGAGACGGAAGTCACCACCGCATGCACACACAGTTCAATTTTCAAGGCTTTTCTTCCGAGTTCCGACTCCAGAAAGAAACAAAAATGGGTTGGGTGCGTTGCCGCTTAGCCGCGCTCTCCACTCGGTTTTTTGCTATAAAAAGAATCGCTCTCGGCCTTCCTCTACCCTCTTCGTTTTGATGCGTCCAGATAAAATTTTTCCTCGAAGGAGATAGACATATCCGAGGAGGAATGGGATCCGGATCCTTGATCAAGGTTTTAGCTAAGAACTTTGATGTTCTTGCCGGGTATGAATGCTTAAGTTACTGTTCGAAGTTAAATTTTCTCGATTGGCTACTTCCTATATTCCGTTTTCAATATCAGCTTAGTATGGGCTTGCATGGATCTGTATTCTTAGAATCTCCGAGGCATTGCAGAAAGCTAGTATTTTTCCCCCTTCTGGGTGTTTATTTTCTCTTTTTTATATGCTGTTCGTTACAGGAAAAAAAAAGTGCTTCCTCAAACGGAACCGCTCACTGTTTCTAATTTGTGCGGAATAATTTGGGGAATGTTTTTTTACAGCNCTAATTTGTGGGGAATAATTGGGGGAATGTTTTTTTACAGGTATAGAAGAGAACCTGATTGTGATTGGCAGTTTCCTTTTGAGATATCCGAGTTTCCCACTTGTATGAGGACTGCCAGTGATGAAGTTTTAAGAATGATAGTCCGCTAGCCTTAGTTATCTTATCGGGTCTGTGAAGATTTATTATGGATAATGTGATAGGGCACTATGAAGCACGGATACTTCAAAAAAAAAAAAAAACATATTTATCTACGTTTGGCAAGTGCCTCTTATGAACATACCTCTTGAAAAATTCCCAACACTTGTTTAACTCTAAAAATTATGCTGATATGTTCAATGTATTATTGTTATTTTCAAAAAACCGAGTTAGACATGGTCGGAGTACGGGTGTAAACTAGCCAGCTTGAGCTTGAGCGTGATTTATTAATGGAGTTTGATATCAGCCAAAGTAATATCAATTCAACCTAGTGTTATGTAAAATGACAAATTAATAAGAAATTACTTAATATAAAATATAAAATATCATTTTAATTTTTTTTAATAATATAGAGAGTAAAATTTGAATGTTAATATTTTTTTTAATATATTTATATTAATTATTTTTTTTTTAAAAGAGCAATCTCACAAGCTAACTAGACGAGCCGGGGCTGGGCTGGCTAGAGATTGACTTGTTAGCTCATTTAGCTGAGCCACTTATCAAGCCAAGCCCGAATTGGCTCACAAGCCGGCTTGGCTCAGTTACACCCCTAGCTTGGAGCCTTTGGACAAGGGACATAATGTCCTTGATCGGCTTGATTTGCAGGGCATGGACTATAGCCACTCTTTACACGATGTATACGGTGGATGTCATTTTTAAGGTCTCTGTCGCAATCATCTTTCATAAGCCTTATATTTTAGCTTTGTGCCATTAGCATGACTTTCTTTGTAGCCATTGCCCATAAGACTTACAATGAATTCTTGCATTACAACAAGTTTCGTGCCAAAACCTTGGGCGATAAGAAGACCTACATTGTGGCAAGACCTGGGTAGCAATTTGCACTACAAGAAATCCTATTGTGCAATCCTCAATTTATAAGCCACAACACTTGAAACATATGTTTAAAAAGCTTAGTCCTACTTTAGTTTACCACTTACTGGTGTTATTAGAGATGATGACTCGGTTGCAACTCAGTTGTTCATTCAATTAATGAAATATGATCTATAAAATCTAATTTCCAACAATAATAAGTATATTTTCTTATTTATAAATTGTTGGAACTAATTTTTTTGCACGAATTATCATCCAAAAATCAATTATTCACATAGGATTAATTATTTGAATTTTTCTTGTTATTAATACCAACAACAAAAAAAATTCAGTATGTTTTTTCATATTTTTTATTTTGATCATATACATGCTTTACTTACAATGAATTATGAAATATTGATCTAAAAAATAAAATAACATCTATACACATGATTTATATTCCTGCATAGGGACCGTTTGGTTGTCCACAAAATTTGTGTATTGCATTCTAGATGCAGGGGTTTTAGAAAATTGTGTGTTTGGCTTTAGTGAAACGAAATGCAATGTAAAATTTCAATAAATTCTAAATTCATTCTCTGGTTCTTGGTGTATTTTGAATTCTTCAAATTTGGCCACGTTTTGAATATACTACAATTTGTGGCAGTCTTCACTTGCCGCCTCTATCATCATGTTCGTGACTGCTACCGCTTCCCACCGGATGTCACTGCTTACGACTCGGTTGCTCGAGCACCTCCCACTGATCACCTTGCCCGCTATCGCCAACACCTTCAACTGCTCAGTTGTAGCCCACCATTGCCTAGTTGCCGACAACTAGCCACTGCAACCACCATCAACATTGCTGCCATCTATGTGTTTTATATCATTTCATTTCATCTTAAAAAATACATAAAAAAAAGTAATCTATTGCATTTGTTTTGCATTTAACTAAATAACTCTAGATATTTTCATACGCTATATTTCAATTACACTGCATACTTTTTTGAACCAAACAAGTGGATCCTTTAAATAAAACTTCCATGTTTGCATCAGATGGACTAAAAGATAGTCATAAATATGGATACAAATGAGATGGATTTAGTCATTTAAGTAATTTAATTAAGAATGGCATAGGAGTAAATCTGATCTGTGTGTAGATCAGTACTGTGTATTCACAGGGTGGCATAAAATTCCCATATGGCGTCTTCCCGATGTCATTCATACAAGAAACTGTGGAAGATCAATACAGTAACAAGATTGAGGGGAACCTTGATATCTGAGGTATCACCTGGATAGTTATAACATGTTCTTGTTTAGCCATGCAACAGGTACAATGTTTCAATGCATTCAATCAAATTGCTGTATTAAGCAACTGAAAGTGTATTTTATGCGATGCTTTTGAAAAAATGGTAAGGGCTGAATGACACCATTAGAAGGAAAAAGGGTAAAATTGCATAGATGGCCCTAGAACATGACTATTTATGAATCTAACACAAAAACCCAAAAAAAATAAACCACCACCTATGTTTCTTCTTCTGTTATAACTTACGTCCAATTTATCAAGATTTAGAGCCCATTTAGAGCAGCTTTTTTGGCGTGGTGCATTTTGAAAATGTTGTATTAAGCGTTTAGAATCAGCAGTGCGGTGGCGCTTTGGAATAATTTAGGATAAACACGTGCCTCGGGTCAAACCAGTGACTCACGTTTCTTTGCAATTTTTTTACTTTGCTACCCTTGGATATCCCTTGACCGCTCCCCTCTCTCGCGTTTCTTCTGTCTTAAAGGTACACCTCTCTCGCGTTTCTTCTGCCTTAAAGGTAACACCTCTCTCGGTCGCTTGTCTCTCTTGCGCCTCTCTCCGGTGGCAACGGGTTGCCTTTCTCCTCTCCCTCTTCCCTCCAAATTTTTGTGGAAACTTGTTGTTTTTCTTCTCTCTCTCTACCCTCTGATCACTGCTCTGTTTTGTTACTGTGCTCTCCGTCCTCCCACGATATCATCTATTAATCTTCAATTTGTGGCTATTCACTTTATGATTTGTGGCTTTCTCATTTGAGGTTTGAAATTCTATGATTGGGAATTTGGATTTTGCAATTTTTTTTGGATTAAATTACATACAGGGCACGCAAAAATGATGCATTTATTACGCTTGTCACCATCAAACATTTTGAGTTTGATAAAAATGAAAAATATAGGATGTGATTTTATCATTACCTTTGATGTTTGAGTGAGAATTTGAAAAATGGATGAAAAAGGGTGCTTGATTTGTTGTAGATAGCATTACTTTGGGTAACTTACATACGTGGCACCCAAAAACCGATGCATTTACGGTTGCCACGATCAAACCATTTTGAATTTGATAAAGATGAAAAATATGGGATGAGGTTTTATCATGGCCTTTTATGTTTGAGTGAGAATTTTGAAAATGGATGAAAGAGAGTGCATGATTTTTAGATAGAAATGTTTTGGGTACCTTGTATATAATCGCCCCCTTTTCTTTTTTGTGTTATGTGCTCTATTCAGTTGACGGTGCTATTCGGTTGGTGGTGGTTGTGATTTTGCGGTGGTTGCCCGAAATAATGCTTATGATTTTTTGTGGTGGTGATGTTGCAATGTGCATTGTGGATTTGCTCAAATTTTTTTGTGGTGGTGAATTGTGGTGGTTAGCTGAAATTGTCGTTGTGATTTTGTGGTGTTTGCCTGAAATTTTGGTAGGATTTCGTGATGGTTGCCTGGTTCTGCTCAATTTGGTTGTGGTGGTGATTTTATGGGTTTGATTGTGTGGTTGTGATGGGTGGTGTTACTAGATTTGTAAGTGGTGGTGGTGGTGTTAATGTTGTGGTGTTGGTGGTGGTTGTGATGTTGTGGTGGTTATGTGGTGTGGTGGTGGTGTTGGTGTTGGTGTTGGTATTGTGGTAGTGGTGAGGTGTGGTGTTGGTATTGGTGTTGGTAATGTGGTGGTGGTGATGATATGTTGGTAGTGGTGATGTTGTGATGGTTGTGTGGTGTGGTGATGGTGGTGGTGGTGGTGGTAGTGGTGGTGGTGTGGTGTGTTGGTGTTGTGGTAATAGTGTGGTGTGGTGTTGATGTTGGTGGTGGTGATAATATGTTGATAGTTGTGGTGATGTTTTTTTTATTTACCTTTTTGAGTCGTGGTATCTTAAATGTCAATTTATGTATTTTATGGCAATTATTTATGTTGATTAGTTCTTTTCATGCTAGTATCATCTTGATTAAAACAAAAGAAATCAGTTTGTTTGATATGTGGGATAAAGTTGTCAAACTAATATTTTTCGACCTCTTCTTTAATGAGGTGAAATTGAGAAATAGGTTAACAACCTATTTTATAAAAGAGATCAAGAAAAGCACAAGAAGATAATATGATATAATGCAATTAAAAAATAAGTGAGATCAATTAAAAATGACAAAAAATTGGAAAGATATGAAGCGAGGATCCACGGGTTTGGGTTGGGATTTGATAAAACAATCAATTGATGTTTCAGAAGAATGGTGGGTCGAGATATTGAGGGTATGAATTTATGAAACGCCCTGTCCTTTTATCATATTTTTTTCTTCAGATACATCAGCATATGACTGAGAACTTGGATGTTGAACAAATAGCTATATCCAATGAAGACGCCAACCCGAACTTCAATGAAGTCGAATCCACTAGTTGATCAAAGCTTCTTAGGGTTGAGAAAAAAATGGTGTGATTTTCATTAGAAGTCAAACCTCACAGTTAGTTGCATTTTGTACCAATGACCCTATCACATCACAAGCAGCTTCTATTTAGCAAGTAATGCGAATTCTGGAAGCAACTCCAAATATTTATGAGAAATTGTCATTGTACTTGTTCTCTACGAAGTTTCTTGAAGACTCTAACTGACGAGAGTTCTTTGTGACAATAATCCTGTTAACCTCATTTTCAGGCGAGGTCTTCACTTCTCTCCTTATAGCCCAGGGTCTAGCTTTAGGCTTCCCTTGTTTGACCCTCATAGAGGACTAATACGGGACTCACACTATTTTGAAATTTTGAACCACCTCATCACTCCTTCGAGTCTTGTATGGGCCGTCTCGAATCCTCGACATTTTATTGAGTTGGTTAGAATCGACATTTTATTGAGTTGGTTAGAATCCTCGAATCCTCGACATATGAAACTCGAGTTGAGTTCCTCCATGAATAGGAGCAGTCCCTAGGGAAACCTCTTGCGACTTGAATTCTCACTAACACCGCATTTTGTACATGCATCGCACCACTCACGATGTTGGCTTGAATCGGGTTGGCCGTCGGCGAACTCGTCCTGACGACCCCGGATGATGAAACAGACCACACAGATGCGTCCGAGCGTCGACTTTAGCTAGGAATGACATCCATATCATTATGGTTCCGCTTGCAAGCAGTTAGCATAAAAATCAATGAACGTTTTTTTAATTAGGGGGAGCAGATTCGGGCTCAACCCAATTTCAACTTGGGTTCGAGCCGGGCTGAACTTGGGCTAATCACTCATGCTCACATAATTTCAAAGTTCAAATTTCGAAATTCAAATTTACCATTTAATCTCATATTAATTGGGTTTAATTAAAAGTTAGAATTCACCTAATAAGCATTCCCCCGCATGGAAGGTAATTAATTTCGCGTCTAATGCCTGTAACGGATACTCACGTCTATACCAATTCAGCTCTCTCGCTCGCCTTTTTCTTACTCTACCTCCCCTGCTCCCCTCTCTTACTTTCGCCCGCATCCTCACCTGCTTGAGACTCCCTCGATCTCGCCTCCTCTCTTTGCACCAAAATCCTCACATGCTTCCCCTCTCTCGTGCGAATCGAGGCCCCTGCTCCTGTCTGCGAATTGAATCCCGCTCCCCTGCTACACTCTCGCGCGACAGAAGCCCTCTGCTCCTCTTCGTTCTTGCTACCAGGAGCCCCACTCGCCTCAGCCTTTCTGGATCGAAACTCTCCGCCTCCTCTCTTTCTCGCTCGATCAAACAGTCGTTCGACTCGCCGTCATGTCCTCTTCTCTGGTTCTATTCTGCTCCTCCTTGCCCAACTTCCTCTCCCTCTGCAACTGCTTCTCTGACAACATCAAAAGGGTATGTCACTGTTGACCTCATTTTTAGTGAGGTCTAGTCTTCCTCTTAGGGTTTAGGATCTAGCCTT